>JACEFZ010004081.1:0-155000 GCA_014155875.1 Cepaea nemoralis | reverse complement strand
ATAGCAAACATAGACTATTTCAAGGGGAAATGGGGGGGGGGGAGAGAGAGAGAAAAGAGAGAAAAGGAGGAGGAGAGAGAGAGAGAACATTGCAGATATAGAGAACCCAAAACATAGACTATTCAAGAGAATGGGGGGGGGGGGGGGAGAGAGAGAGAGAGAGAGAGGGGGAAAGAGGAAAAAGAGATTGGAAGAGAGGGGGAGAGGGGGAGAGAGAGAGAGAGAGAGAACATTGCAGATAAGAGGAAAACAAACATAGACTATTCAAGAGAATGGGGGGGGGGGGGGGGGAAGAGAGAGAGAGAGAGAGGAGGGGAGAGAGAGAGAGAGAACATTGCAGAAAATAGAGATAGCAAACATAGAAATTTCAAGAGAGTGGGGGGGGGGGAGAGAGAAAAGAGAACAGGGCAGATATAGAGATCCCAAAACATAGACTATTTCAAGAGAATGGGGGGGGGGGAAGAGAGAGAGGAGGGGAAAAGAGAGAGAGAGAGAGAGAGAACATTGCAGATATAGAGATAGCAAACATAGACTATTTAAAAGGAATGGGGGGGGGGGGGGGGGGGGGAAAAGGGAAGAGAGAGAGAAAAGAGAGGGGAGAGGGGAAAAGAGGGGAAAAGGAGAGAGGAGAAGACGAGAACATTGCAGATATAGAGATAGCAAACTGGGACTTTTTCAAGAGAGTGGGGGGGGGGGGGGGGAGAGAGAGAGAGAGAACATTGCAGATATAGAAAACCAAACATAGACTTTTTCAAGAGAAGGGGGGGGGGGGGAAAGGGGGGAGAGAGAGAGAGAGAGAGAACATGCAGATATAGAGATAGCAAACATAGACTATTTAAGAGAATGGGGGGGGGGGGGGGGGAAGAGAGAGGAGAGAGAGGGGGGAGAGAAGGAGAGGGAGAGAGAGAGAGAGAGAGAGAACATTGCAGATATAGAGATAGCAAACATAGACTATTTCAAGAGAGGGGGGGGGGGGGGGGGAGGAGAGAGAGAGAACATTGCAGATATAGAGATACCAAACATAGACTTTTCAAGAGAATGGGGGGGGGGGGAGGGGAGAGGAGAGAGGGGAGGAGAGAGAGAGAGAGAAGTAACTAATTTTTTGTAAATGAAGAATAGTTCGTCTTTGACATGCACGACATACATAGAGTACTATATGCAAAACAAAACATATAGTACTATATCATTACAAAACAAACATATGAGTACATACATGCAAGGACAAACATAGAGTAGCATAATGCAAAACAAACATAGATACATACATGCAGACAAATATAGATACATTACATACAAACAAAAACATATAGTACATACATCACAGACAAACATAGAGTACATACATTGCAGAACATAGAGCTTACATACATGCAGACAAACATAGAGTACCATATTCATGAGACAAACATAGAGTACATACATAGCAGACCAACATAGAGTACACCCTACATACAGACAAACATATTAATACATACATGCAGACAAAACATAGAGTACATATACATACAAACAAAGGCTACTGAGTACATACATGCATCAAAACGACGAAACATAGAGTACATACATGGCAGACAAACATAGAGTACATACATGCAAGACAAACATAGAGTACATACATGCAGACAACATAGAGTACATACATGCAAACAAACATAAGAGTACATATATGCAGACAAACATATAGTACATACATGCAGACAAACATAGAGTACATACATGCAGACAAACATAGAGATACATACATGCAAACAACATAGAGTACATACATGCAAACAACATAGAGTACATACATGCAAACAAACATAGAGTACATACATGCAAACAAACATATAGTACATACATACAAACAAACATAGAGTACATACATGCAGACAAACATAGAGTACATACATGCAGACAAACATAGAGTACATACATGCAAACAAACATAGAGTACATACATGCAAACAAACATAGAGTACATACATGCAAACAAACATAGAGTACATACATGCAGACAAACATAGAGTACATACATGCAGACAAACATAGAGATACATACATGCAAACAAACATAGAGTACATACATGCAAACAAACATAGAGTACATACATGCAAACAAACATAGAGTACATACATGCAGACAAACATAGAGTACATACATGCAAACAAACATAGAGTACATACATGCAGACAAACATAGAGTACATACATGCAAACAAACATAGAGTACATACATGCAGACAAACATAGAGTACATACATGCAGACAAACATAGAGTACATATATGCAGACAAACATAGAGTACATACATGCAGACAAACATATAGTACATACATGCAGACAAACATAGAGTACATACATGCAGACAAACTTAGAGTACATACATGCAGACAAACATAGAGTACATACATACAAACAAACATATAGTACATACATACAAACAAACATATAGTATATACATACAGACAAACATAGAGTACATATATGCAGACAAACATATAGTACATACATGCAGACAAACATATAGTACATACATGCAGACAAACATAGAGATACATACATGCAAACAACATAGAGTACATACATGCAAACAAACATAGAGTACATACATGCAAACAAACATAGAGTACATACATGCAGACAAACATAGAGTACATACATGCAAACAACATAGAGTACATACATGCAGACAAACATAGAGTACATATATGCAAACAAACATAGAGTACATACATGCAGACAAATATAGAGTACATTTATGCAAACAAACATAGAGTACATACATACAAACAAACATAGAGTACATACATGCAGACAAATATAGAGTACATACATGCAAACAAACATAGAGTACATATATGCAAACAAACATATAGTACATACATACAAACAAACATAGAGTACATACATACAAACAAACATATAGTACATACATGCAGACAAACATAGAGTACATATATGCAAACAAACATAGAGTACATACATGCAACCAAACATATAGTACATACATGCAGACAAACATAGAGTACATATATGCAAACAAACATATAGTACATACATACAAACAAACATAGAGTACATACATACAAACAAACATATAGTACATACATACAGACATACATAGAGTACATACATGCAGACAAACATAGAGTACATACATGCAGACAAACATATAGTACATACATGCAGACAAACATAGAGTACATATTTGCAAACAAACATAGAGTACATACATGCAGACAAACATATAGTACATACATGCAGACAAACATAGAGTACATATATGCAAACAAACATAGAGTACATACATGCAGACAAACATATAGTACATACATGCAGACAAACATAGAGTACATATATGCAAACAAACATAGAGTACATACATGCAGACAAACATAGAGTACATACATGCAGACAAACATATAGTATATACATGCAGACAAACATATAGTACATACATGCAGACAAACATAGAGTACATATATGCAAACAAACATAGAGTACATACATGCAGACAAACATATAGTACATACATGCAGACAAACATAGAGTACATACATGCAAACAAACATATAGTACATACATACAAACAAACATAGAGTACATACATACAAACAAACATAGAGTACATATATGCAGACAAACATAGAGTACATACATGCAGACAAACATAGAGTACATACATACAAACAAACATAGAGTACATACATGCAAACAAACATAGAGTGCATACATGCAAACAAACATAGAGTACATACATGCAGACAAACATATAGTACATACATGCAGACAAACATAGAGATACATACATGCAGACAAACATATAATACATACATGCAGACAAACATATAGTACATACATGCAGACAAACATAGAGTACATACATGCAGACAAACATATAATACATACATGCAGACAAACATATAGTACATACATGCAGACAAACATAGAGTACATATATGCAGACAAACATATAGTACATACATACAAACAAACATAGAGTACATACATGCAGACAAACATAGAGTGCATACATGCAGCCAAACATAGAGTACATACATGCAGACAAACATAGAGTACATACATACAAACAAACATAGAGTACATACATGCAGACAAACATAGAGTACATATATGCAAACAAACATAGAGTACATACATGCAGACAAACATAGAGTACATACATGCAGACAAACATAGAGTACATATATGCAGACAAACATAGAGTACATACATGCAGACAAACATATAGTACATACATGCAGACAAACATAGAGTACATACATGCAGACAAACTTAGAGTACATACATGCAGACAAACATAGAGTACATACATACAAACAAACATATAGTACATACATACAAACAAACATATAGTATATACATACAGACAAACATAGAGTACATATATGCAGACAAACATATAGTACATACATGCAGACAAACATATAGTACATACATGCAGACAAACATAGAGATACATACATGCAAACAACATAGAGTACATACATGCAAACAAACATAGAGTACATACATGCAAACAAACATAGAGTACATACATGCAGACAAACATAGAGTACATACATGCAAACAACATAGAGTACATACATGCATACAAACATAGAGTACATATATGCAAACAAACATAGAGTACATACATGCAGACAAATATAGAGTACATTTATGCAAACAAACATAGAGTACATACATACAAACAAACATAGAGTACATACATGCAGACAAATATAGAGTACATACATGCAAACAAACATAGAGTACATATATGCAAACAAACATATAGTACATACATACAAACAAACATAGAGTACATACATACAAACAAACATATAGTACATACATGCAGACAAACATAGAGTACATATATGCAAACAAACATAGAGTACATACATGCAACCAAACATATAGTACATACATGCAGACAAACATAGAGTACATATATGCAAACAAACATATAGTACATACATACAAACAAACATAGAGTACATACATACAAACAAACATAGAGTACATACATGCAGACAAACATAGAGTACATACATGCAAACAACATAGAGTACATACATGCAGACAAACATAGAGTACATACATGCAGACAAACATATAGTACATACATGCAGACAAACATAGAGTACATATATGCAAACAAACATAGAGTACATACATGCAGACAAACATATAGTACATACATGCAGACAAACATAGAGTACATATATGCAAACAAACATAGAGTACATACATGCAGACAAACATAGAGTACATACATGCAGACAAACATATAGTATATACATGCAGACAAACATATAGTACATACATGCAGACAAACATAGAGTACATATATGCAAACAAACATAGAGTACATACATGCAGACAAACATAGAGTACATACATGCAGACAAACATATAATACATACATGCAGACAAACATAGAGTACATACATGCAGACATACATAGAGTACATATATGCAAACAAACATATAGTACATACATACAAACAAACATAGAGTACATACATGCAAACAAACATAGAGTGCATACATGCAAACAAACATAGAGTACATACATCCAGACAAACATAGAGTACATACATACAAACAAACATATAGTACATACATACAGACATACATAGAGTACACACATGCAGACAAACATAGAGTACATACATGCAGACAAACATAGAGTACATACATGCAGACAAACATAGAGTACATGCATGCAGACAAACATAGAGTACATACATGCAGACAAACATATAATACATACATGCAGACAAACATAGAGTACATACATACAAACAAACATATAGTACATACATACAGACAAACATAGAGTACACACATGCAGACAAACATAGAGTACATACATGCAGACAAACATAGAGTACATACATGCAACCAATCATAGAGTACATACATGCAAAAAACATAAAGTACATATATGCAGACAAACATATAGTACATACATGCAGACAAACATAGAGTACATACATGCAGACAAACATAGAGATACATACATGCAAACAACATAGAGTACATACATGCAAACAAACATAGAGTACATACATGCAAACAAACATAGAGTACATACATGCAAACAAACATAGAGTACATACATACAAACAAACATAGAGTACATACATGCATGCAGACAAACATAGAGTACATACATGCAGACAAACATAGAGATACATACATGCAAACAACATAGAATACATACATGCAAACAAACATAGAGTACATACATGCAAACAAACATAGAGTACATACATGCAAACAAACATAGAGTACATACATGCAGACAAACATAGAGTACATATATGCAAACAAACATAGAGTACATACATGCAGACAAACATAGAGTACATATATGCAAACAAACATATAATACATACATGCAGACAAACATATAATACATACATGCAGACAAACATAGAGTACATACATGCAGACATACATAGAGTACATATATGCAAACAAACATATAGTACATACATACAAACAAACATAGAGTACATACATGCAAACAAACATAGAGTGCATACATGCAAACAAACATAGAGTACATACATCCAGACAAACATAGAGTACATACATACAAACAAACATATAGTACATACATACAGACAAACATAGAGTACACACATGCAGACAAACATAGAGTACATACATGCAGACAAACATAGAGTACATACATGCAGACAAACATAGAGTACATGCATGCAGACAAACATAGAGTACATACATGCAGACAAACATATAATACATACATGCAGACAAACATAGAGTACATACATACAAACAAACATATAGTACATACATACAGACAAACATAGAGTACACACATGCAGACAAACATAGAGTACATACATGCAGACAAACATAGAGTACATACATGCAGACAAACATAGAGTACATACATGCAAACAACATAAAGTACATATATGCAGACAAACATATAGTACATACATGCAGACAAACATAGAGTACATACATGCAGACAAACATAGAGATACATACATGCAAACAACATAGAGTACATACATGCAAACAAACATAGAGTACATACATGCAAACAAACATAGAGTACATACATGCAAACAAACATAGAGTACATACATACAAACAAACATAGAGTACATACATGCAGACAAACATAGAGTACATACATGCAGACAAACATAGAGATACATACATGCAAACAACATAGAGTACATACATGCAAACAAACATAGAGTACATACATGCAAACAAACATAGAGTACATACATGCAAACAAACATAGAGTACATACATGCAAACAAACATAGAGTACATACATGCAAACAAACATAGAGTACATACATGCAAACAAACATAGAGTACATACATGCAAACAAACATAGAGTACATACATGCAGACAAACATAGAGTACATACATGCAAACAAACATAGAGTACATACATGCAAACAAACATAGAGTACATACATGCAAACAAACATAGTGTACATACATGCAAACAAACATAGAGTACATACATGCAGACAAACATAGAGTACATACATGCAGACAAACATAGAGTACATACATGCAGACAAACATAGAGTACAAACATGCAGACAAACATATAGTACATACATGCAGACAAACATAGAGTACATACATGCAGACAAACTTAGAGTACATACATGCAGACAAACATAGAGATACATACATGCAAACAAACATATAGTACATACATACAAACAAACATATAGTACATACATACAAACAAACATATAGTATATACATACAGACAAACATAGAGTACATATATGCAGACAAACATAGAGTACATACATGCAGACAAACATATAGTACATACATGCAGACAAACATAGAGTACATACATGCAGACAAACATAGAGTACATACATGCAGACAAACATAGAGTACATACATGCAGACAAACATAGAGATACATACATGCAAACAAACATATAGTACATACATACAAACAAACATATAGTACATACATACAAACAAACATATAGTATATACATACAGACAAACATAGAGTACATATATGCAGACAAACATAGAGTACATACATGCAGACAAACATATAGTACATACATACAAACAAACATATAGTACATACATACAAACAAACATATAGTATATACATACAGACAAACATAGAGTACATATATGCAGACAAACATAGAGATACACAGTCTGGCTGTATGGTAGGTGACAAAGTTATTGATAACCAGGCATACATAGTTACAGACAAGCAGACATAAAGGCAGACTGTCAGATGGACACGTAAAATTTAAAACAGATATACAGGCGACAGACAAACAGACAGACGGACGGTCGACAGTCTGGTGTGAAAGACACGATTATAAGCACACATCAGACTAACAGACATGATTATATGCACACATCAGACTAACAGTGCTATTAACACCAAAAATACAAGACAACGTGCAGCAGATTTCACACTGGAATGCATGATGGTACCATTGTTCAGAATGTTTTGTTGTTATCGATGTTGATGATGATGACGAGGATGATTATAATGATGAAGAGGCCAATGGTGAAAGTGATGATAATCAAAGGGTTTAAAACAAAAAGGAATAGACGAGGAAGGAGAAGGAGGAGGACGAGCAGAAAGAGGAGCATTAGCCGATGGAAGAGATAAGTGAGTCAAGTCAAATATACTGGCCACGTTTCAAGCCAGGAAAACTATTTTCAAAGCATACAGGGAGAAGACGTGGAATGATTATTCTCATAGCCCATGTCGTGTGGCGTTGCCATCATGTCTGTACACAGCCTTCTGTATCGTGAACTGCCAATCTTACTATAGCCTTTGTCGAGTGGCGTTGCCATAATGTCTGTCCTGAGTCTTCTATCTCATGAACTGCCAATCTTTTGTGATGCAGATATTTCACCATGCCACGTTGCCAAATTGCCAATCATCTGTTTCTTGGTCTATCCCTGTATCTCCCAGCCCCTTCAACGTTCCCGTTATCACGATGTAGCCCAGCTATTCCCTTCTCACTGTGTGTCACGGTGTAGCCCAGCCATTCCCTTCTCACGGTGTGTCACGGTGTAGCCCAGCCATTCCCTTCTCACGATGTGTCACGGTGTAGCCCAGCTATTCCCTTCTCACGATGTGTCACGGTGTAGCCCAGCTATTTCCTTCTCACGATGTGTCACGGTGTAGTCCAGCTATTCCCTTCTCACGATGTGTCCACGGTGTAGCCCAGCTATTCCCTTCTCACAATGTTTCACGATGTAGCCCAGCCATTCCCTTCTCACGGTGTGTCACGATGTAGCCCAGCTATTCCCTTCTCACGGTGTGTCACGATGTAGCCCAGCCATTCCCTTCTCACGATGTGTCACGATGTACCCCCAGCCATTCCCTTCTCACGATGTGTCACTGTGTACCCCAGCTATTCCCTTCTCACAATGTTTCACGGTGTAGTCCAGCTATTCCCTTCTCACGGTGTGTCACGGTGTAGCCCAGCTATTCCCTTCTCACGGTGTGTCACGGTGTACCCCTGCCATTCCCTTCTCATGGTGTGTCACGGTGTATCCCAGTCATTCCCTTCTCACGGTTTGTCACGATGTAGCCCAGCTATTCCCTTCTCACGATGTGTCACGGTGTAGCCCAGCTATTCCCTTCTCACGATGTGTCACGGTGTAGCCCAGCTATTCCCTTCTCACAATGTTTCACGATGTAGCCCAGCCATTCCCTTCTCACGGTGTGTCACGATGTAGCCCAGCTATTCCCTTCTCACGGTGTGTCACGATGTAGCCCAGCCATTCCCTTCTCACGATGTGTCACGATGTACCCCAGCCATTCCCTTCTCACGATGTGTCACTGTGTACCCCAGCTATTCCCTTCTCACAATGTTTCACGGTGTAGTCCAGCTATTCCCTTCTCACGGTGTGTCACGGTGTAGCCCAGCTATTCCCTTCTCACGATGTGTCACAGTGTAGCCCAGCTATTCCCTTCTCACGATGTGTCAAGGTGTACCTCAGCCATTCCCTTCTCACGATGTGTCTAAATAAATGTGAAATGTTTTCTTCTGTAGCCGGTAACCATCTCTTTTTGTGATATAACTTCTTTCAACACATTCCTCTTAAGCTATTTATGTGACAATGGTGCTCTCATCATGCCTCTATAAACAATGGCATCTCTGCAGCTTCCACAAAATTCCTAACAAACCTTTTGATTGTCCATGATTCACTACCGTACGCCTAGACTGACGCGATATAGCCAATAAAAACTATGTATCTAATCCAGTGGGGGGGGGGGGGGGGGGGGGGGGGGGGGAATTAAGATTATTTCAAGATCGCATTAATTCAAGAACCAGTTACTTGATATTGGTATTTCCCTCTAAATTTTACGGTTTTGTACTTCTCGCCCTAATGAAATTCGTTTTATAACGTAAGTAGACCATCAAATCACGTTTTATGTAGATGTCTAGACTTTTTCTAGTATGTGTTATTAAATTTAGCTTCCATTTTTATGTATACTGTGTAAGGGTGGGGGGGGGGGGATTTATAAGGAGGAAATTCGAAAGGGGAGGGGGAGAATGAAATTCTGAACATATGGTAAAGGGGGGCATGGGCCAAAAAAGGGTAAGAACCACTGATCTAATCTTTATTAGCAAAGACAAACTGAATATAATATTGTCGAAGGTTTTTTTTTTCCATATCCTTTACAAGACATCGCTGTCAACACCAGCATCTTTCAGCTACATGTTGAATTCTTGGCAAGATTACGCTCAGTAGTTTGCCATTGCTTTCTGAGCGGCCGGCTCACATACCCCGTAAGTTACCGATGCGATTCGAACCACTGCTGATTCTCACCGTCATCACGTTACCGACGAGAGTATACGAGATTACGGAGAAAAGTCATAACCTCTAAGCCACGAAGCCGGCGATTGTCGAAGGTAGGCGAGCTAAATGTGGACCACGATACAAGTGCTGAAAAAAAAAACATCATGAAGTGGGCTAACAGCAGTCTGTCACATGGTACCGCGGAATGACAAACAGAAAGTGCTGATAGTCCCCTGCAACCAAGTGTCATTGAATTGAGTCAAGACTCGGCGGGCGTCACAGAACTCAGGACATCCCCTTGCCCTCTTCATCCTCACCTTCAGCAGTCAGGTAGGAGTTCCAATACTGATAATTAAATCTGTCATATGATTATGTGTCCCTATGGCCTTCCTCGGTAGACTGAGCCTCAGACAGAACCTCTAGTCATTCCCTAAAGTATTAACAGATTCAGTGCCAAAGTACGCTTGGACCAAACAAACAGGAATGACAGAAAATGTGAAGTAGAGGTGCGTCACGGTTATGACTTGACAGTTGTTAATATGGTATTATAATGCAATGACAACATTTCAGAGATATATTAGCCCATGGCAGATACGAGAAGTCGCTTAAAACGATTAATTATCCCATGGAAATTAATCAGTTAAGCTCTCTGGGCCTCAGTGGCAAACTACTGAACGTAAACTTGCCAAGATATCACAACAGCAAAAAAATGATGGGGTTGACTGCAACATCGTGTAAAGGATATGCAACTAACTTGTCTCTGGGTCATGACGGTGTATCTGTACTTCCACACCACATACATGATCCCAGCGGGCCGTGGCGCTATATCTGCCTTATTGTAAACCACTACCCCATCCAGCGGCGAAGACCCGGCCACTCTGTTCAACAGCCATTGCGAAGACGCTGTATTATTCACTAATGAATAGAACTATGCAGGACAGAGACAACAATCGCAAGACAGAAAAAGAACGATGGTTGTTCACTGCTGCAGAAAAATTACCTTCTGGGCTGTTTCTCACCAATACAGGAATGGAAGTCTTGGATTTCACCGTCTCCGGTTCCTCTTCCACGACTTTTTCACTTGTACTTTCAGTGGCCAGTTGGACAATTTCTGGATCTTTCACTTGGCCCTCTTCTTCTTTAATCAGCAACTTGTGAGAGACAAGTGAAATATAAACTATTCAAGGCCAGAGAATCTACTTCATGGCACAAGTCCGTCTGGACTGGGCTTGCTCCGTAAATACGCAAGTCCTCAGTGGACAATATCACACAAAGCATGAATTTCATATCACTCACAAGACATGCCTGCACATGCTCCACTCATTGTCAAATAAATGAAATATCCTTCCTAAAATGCGGTGACAGCACTGCCGTATTCTCCAATGTCTAAATCAAATAGCACAAAAGAGCACTCTTTATACTGTAAAGCTGTCCACTACGAATGAAACGACCTGGTGTCTGTTGATGGTCTCCTTTGAAACGTTAGAAGTGTGTCTGCACTCTTAATTGTTCACAATAAAATTTCTCTACACATATGTATGTACCTATCCATGTTTTTTTGTTTTTTTTTATGTGCGTTGGCTCGCTGTAAACTCAAGTGTAGTCCATACACGTGTTATTTCTAGTGCAATGGACTGATGTTTGCATGTGGATTAGTTTTCCTCATTACCAGTGCCTCTCGCCATCTGACGAACCCACTTCGATTTCTGAGGCACTTGTACTTTACGTCCCCAAGTCAACATTTTAGTCCAATTGACCGGTGTAGGGATTGAACCCACTACCTCAGCATCAGCACATGATGTACCTATAAATAGGTCTGATCTGCCTGGAAGCCTGACAATGAAACCCCCAGTCTTAGTCTGACCAAGCCGTTACCCGTCTATTTCCCTGTGTTTCCTTAGCGACTTGCCGTGCGCAATGTCGGAGACCTGGACTTTTAACCTGTTGGTGTCTTTGACTCATCATCATGTGCCATGCCAACAAGCGTAGGCGGTAATGTTTCGCCATCTCACTCGATCACCAGAGTCGTGGATCAGCTCCGTGTTCTTGTCACGGCCATGCCACGTGGCCAAGCCATCCAGGTATTTGTTTTTCTGCCTTCCACTTGTTCTCTTCCCTTCAATCTGGCGCGTTTTCACTAAGTTCTCCAATGTATTTCTTCTCATAAGGTGTCCAAAATAAATTTAACTGTCTACGTCTAATTTCTGTAATCAATTTACGGTTTTCATTTCTTTCTTGTAGAACTTGGTATTTGTTTGTCTGTCTGTCCTTGGTATTCTTTGCATTTTCCTCTTCTAATCTAGTTGTCTATTAACTTTACCCTACTTTTGTTTAATCCATAACCTATACTGTCTATGTCTGTCATACATTTATACACATGTTTACTTTCACATTCACGCATACAATAAGATATGTGACAATTTTATTTACGAATTTCTTTCGAACAAAAATTGACACTCATTTTAGCATGGTCTTAGCTTGGCCTTAGCCGTAGCCTGCTCTGTGGCAAAGGGGTTTCGGGCGCTATTCGCAATCCCGCATACAGCGTACAAAACACAGCTGCGGGCGAATTGGCAGCAAGCCACCTTGCGTTGTTTTTCATAAAATAATATGAGTTCCGGTCGTTCAGAAAGCAATAGCAAACTACTGAACGTAACCTTGTCAAGAAATCACAAACAGCCAAAATATTCTGGGGTTGACTGCGACGTGCTGTAAAGGATATGCAACTAACTTAGCTTGGCTAGCGCCCCACAAGGTCTTCTGTTAGACCTCGGTTCAAGCTCTGAATTTAGTGCAGAACCTGGCGTCAAACAGGTCTTAGCAAGCTTTTTCCATGGGAATGGGATTCCCAAGGGGAAACGTCCCATGGGATGGGATGGGACGGGACAGCAAACATTTGTATTTCCCATGGGACACATGGGACAGTAGCCATGTCATAGCAACTTTTTTTTAACCTTTTTAAATCCTGTTATCCTTCCTTTTTCTTTATGTACTTGTATCAATTCTTTATCTCGTGGTGGGACATCGGATAAATTAATAAATGCGTGCATGCGATCATATTACCAACGTTTCAATGCCCATTTAGAAAATTACTCGCACTACTTTAATGAAGATGATGAAGAATTCTTAAACCACATTCCGAATATTGTTCAGATTACAGGAATGCTATACATACATGAGAAATTCAAAACTTGTTTTGACAAACTAGAAATTGATGGTGCTACATCTCATTTGATTTTGCTGTTATACTTCCTCCTAGACTATCTAACAATGGAGCTCTCAAACAACACCTTGCAATGTCCCAATATCGGTTGCTGTCTCCTGCAGTTCCTTCTATGTCGTCTCTATTGTACTCACCCGTCTCTATTGTACTCACCCGTCTCTATTGTACTCACCCGTCTCTATTGTACTCACCCGTCTCTATTGTACTCACCCGTCTCTATTGTACTCACCCGTCTCTATTGTACTCACCCGTCTCTATTGTACTCACCCGTCTCTATTGTACTCACCCGTCTCTATTGTACTCACCCGTCTCTATTGTACTCACCCGTCTCTATTGTACTCACCCGTCTCTATTGTACTCACCCGTCTCTATTGTACTCACCCGTCTCTATTGTACTCACCCGTCTCTATTGTACTCACCCGTCTCTATTGTACTCACCCGTCTCTATTGTACTCACCCGTCTCTATTGTACTCACCCGTCTCTATTGTACTCACCCGTCTCTATTGTACTCACCCGTCTCTATTGTACTCACCCGTCTCTATTGTACTCACCCGTCTCTATTGTACTCACCCGTCTCTATTGTACTCACCCGTCTCTATTGTACTCACCCGTCTCTATTGTACTCACCCGTCTCTATTGTACTCACCCGTCTCTATTGTACTCACCCGTCTCTATTGTACTCACCCGTCTCTATTGTACTCACCCGTCTCTATTGTACTAACCCGTCTCTATTGTACTCACCCGTCTCTATTGTACTCACCCGTCTCTAATTCTCTTCGCAATGTGATTTAGGTCTTCCTCAGTTTCTATATACATACATACATACACACCCCATCACTTACACACACATTTACTAACTAATCACTCACTCACACATTCACTCACTCACTCATCCGCCCACTCACTCACTCACTCACTCACTCACTCACAAACTAACTCAATTACACATTCACTCACTAACTCACTCACTAACTCACTCACTCACACATTCACTCACTCACTCATTCACCCACATATTAACTCACTCACTCACTCATTGACTCACAAATTCACTCACCCACCCACCCACTATACAAACACTAACATACAACTGCTCAGTGAGAAACTGACCTGGACCTCCAGAAAACGTAACTTTGTCCCTTCATCAACTTCAACATCAAAGTGAGCCATCACTTCCTCTAGCGCCACCAGCTCCGCGTGCAGTGACACGAAATAGTTCCACTGTCAGAGAGAAGGGACACGCCTTGATACAGTACAGGACACACAGAATAGTTACACTGTCAGCTAGAGGGGACACGCATTGATACCATTCAGACCCCGACCAACCGACCAACCGACCGACCGACCGACCGACCGACCTCGCCATAGTTAAATTTAGTTTCATATCCTTTACAGGACGTCGCAGTCAACCTCAGAATTTTGGCTGTTTGTAATTTCTTGGCAAGTTTATGTTCAGTAGTTTGCCATTGCTTTCTAAGCGACCGGTACTCCCATCATTGTATTATAATCAGAGCAAGACGGTCTGCTCGTTGATAGGTGTATGGAACGAGGTCTGCGGGTTCATAACTCCCTTAGCATTAGCGCTGGCTTCGTTACAGAAACTCACCAAATATACATATCATCATCATGTGCCCTGCCAGCTGGCGTAGGTATTCATGCCTCTCCACAGATCTCGGTCTATGGTGTTCTAGATCAACTCTGCTGATGATATTCCTCCATGCCACCGTCTCAGTCCATCCAGCATCATTTCTCTTGATGTGTCTCCGCCTCTTTTCCCATTGATGTTTTCAAGTTGTCACGATGTTCTCATATGCCTCGCTTCTTATCACATTACCAAAGAAAGCTGTTAGTATAAACTGTTCTAGTTTCATTAGTTGTTAATTATTTTGGCAGTCTCGGGAATTCGAAACATTCGTCTCTGGAATCACATCTCAGACAGACAGACAGACAGACAGACAGACAGACAGACAGACAGACAGACAGACAGGCAGGCAGGCAGGCAGGCAGGCAGGCGGACGGACGGACGGACAGACTTACGGACGGTCGGACGGACGTATGGGCGGACAGGGATACAGACAGATAAATGGACAGATAGATGGATGGATGGTTGGATGGATGGATGGAAGGATGGATGGATGGATGGATGGATGGATGGAAAAGTGGATGGGTAGATGGATGGATGGATGGAAAGGTGGGTGGGTATATGGATGGATGGATGGATGGATGAATGGATGGATGGATGGAAAGGTGGGTGGGTAGATAGATGGATGGATGGATGGATGGATGGATGGATGGATTGATGGAAAGGTGGGTGGGTAGATGAATGGATAGATAGAACGATGGATGGATAGATGGATAGATGGATGGATGGATGGATGGATGGATGGATGGAAAGGTGGATGGGTAGATGGATGGATGGATGGATGGAAAGGTTGGTGGGTAGATAGATGGACGGGCGGGAGGACGGGCGAACAGTTAGACAGACAGATAGACAGATAGACAGACAGATAGACAGACAGATAGACAGACAGACAGACAGACAGACAGACATAATTGAATTGAAGTGAATTGAACTTTATTTTAAAAGGGTTACAAATTGGGCACGTAGGCCCTTCTTACTTCGGCCCTTCCAATCACTCATCTTTCGTTCATGAACAGTGCATGATACATTCACATAGGAAAAAAACCCATCGTCAAATGAATGTTGTAAGCATAAACAATGCATATTATCATGTTATTGGGCACGTCCCCCCCCCCCTTTCAACACACACATCCCTCACCAACCCACATACACATCCCTAACCAACCCACACATAACCCACCATTACCTACACCCCCCAACCACCACTCACCCCCACCCACCACACATCTCTCCACCCACTCACACATCCCCTTCCAACACAGACATCTCGCACCCACCCAAAGAAACATCCCTCACACACATCCCCACCCACACACAACACCCCACTCACACATACCCCGACCCACTAAATTCCCCCACACACACACATGCTCCACC
This sequence comes from Cepaea nemoralis, assembly GCA_014155875.1. Classification (NCBI taxonomy): domain Eukaryota; kingdom Metazoa; phylum Mollusca; class Gastropoda; order Stylommatophora; family Helicidae; genus Cepaea; species Cepaea nemoralis. Next base: position 137,943 of record JACEFZ010004081.1, on the reverse strand, counting down.
CACCCACCCACACACCCCCAACTACACACACATACCGCTCCCACACACACATCCCGCACCAATCCACACACACATTCCTCACCCACACACACACATCGCCCATCAGTAAAAACACATATTCCCATCAACACACACATCCCTACACACACATTTTCCCATCCACCCACACATTTCACATCCACCCACACACCTCACCAACCACACATACATCCCCACCCACTCACACATCCCCTACTCACACACATGTCCCACGCATACACACATCCCCCATTCCCCCTACACACGCCTCAACACACAAACACATCCCCCACCTACCAACACTCACACATCCCCCACCCGCCAACACCAACACATACCACTACCCACAAACACCCACACAAACACACCAACCCAAACACACATCCCCCTCCCACACATCCCTCACCCACCTACATATTCCCCACCCACACACGCCCCATCCCTCCACCTACTCATACACCTCCCTACCCAACCACTCACACATCGCCCACAATACACACACATCCCACACCCGCACACATCTCTCCACCCACCTACACACACATATCCCCACACACACATCACACACATCCTCCACTCACACATACTTCTCCCATACTCCCACACACATCTCCCACACACACACATCTCCCAACCCATACACACCTCCCCCATCCATATATACATCAACCACACCCATCCCCCAACCCATACACACACCCCCACACACCCCTACACACATCCCCACACACCCATCCACATACCCCCAACCACACATTAACACACCCACTCATACACACATCCCTCACCAAAACACACATCCCCACCGACCCACACACATCCCCACCCAGACACATCCCTCATCCACACACATATTCCCCCACCCACCCACACAACTCCCCAACCACTCACACATTCCCCACCCACCACACCTCCCTCACCCAAGCACAATCCTCATATCTAGACACATACATGATGCCTCACATAATCACTGAAGCTAATGTGAACAAACACCCACACTTTACACACACACACATACACTGAAGATTATCATGAGCATTCTCACACAAAAAAAAACAAAGTAAAAACAATGGAGAGCAAATTATGTGTAACGTAAAAAAAAAGTGATGCCATTCAATAAGTTTATTCCTAAAATTGACATAAACATGATGGAATAAGCAGTCCACAAATTTTTATCAGTACATGTTAGACAATCAAGTGGCAGTAAAAATTATAATATGAATGATGAGTATACAGAAAAAAACATGGAATAGCACGTGACATGACATACATGCGCTCAACTCTCTCTCTCTCTCTCTCTCTCTCTCTCTCTCTCTCTCTCTCTCTCTCTCTCTCTCTCTCTCTCTCTCTCTCTCTCTCTCTCTCTCTCTCTTCCTTTATTTTGTTTCTTTCACACACACTAACTCTCACGTTGTCTCATCTCCTCACCCACACACACATCCTCCACCCGCCAACGCTCACCCACCCACATATTCTACACCACCCACCCACACACCCCCAACCACCCAGCCATAAACACACCTCCCACCCAAACACACACCCACCACCAACACACACACCAAACACATCCCCAGCCCACACACATCTTCCCAACCACACACATCCCCCACCCATACACTCATCCCCCACACACATTCATCCACTCATGTACTCATCCCTCAACCACTCACACCTAGACATCCCCCACCCGCCCATGAACACATACAACTCCCATCTTCCCACCCACACTCACACACCCCCACCTACCCACCCGCACATGCCACACCCATTCCCACCTCCCCCACCCACCCACACACCCTTCACCCCCCCCCCCCCCACATATCTCCCCTCCCACACAACACCCCAACCACACATCTCTCACCCACACACACACACACACACACACACACATCTCCCCACCCACCCGCACATCCCCCACCTAAAACACCCTCACTACTCACACATACATCCTCCACCCACCAACACACACCCCCATCCACACAAACATATCCCCCACCCACACACACATCCCAACACCCATCACACACCCATCCCTCAATCCACTCATCCCTCACCAACCCAACCACCCACAGACAGACAGACAGACAGACAGACAGACAGACAGACAGACAGACGGACGGACGGACGGACGGACGGACGGACAGACAGACAGACAGACAGACAGACAGACGGACGGACGGACGGACAGACAGACAGACAGACAGACAGACAGACAGACAGACAGACATATTACCCTTTCTGCTTCCATTGCTTGCATGAATGGCTTGATCCTTGCCTCGTGTTCCTGCTTGTCCCGCTTGAGAATCTCATCCAGTTGATAAATCTCTTGCAGATAGTTCACCTTCGCTTTGTAATACATCTGACTATCGTAGAGCCTGTGGAAAGGCAGCATAACATCATATATTAGACACAGGTACGGAACTACACACCGGCTACATTACTTACTAGACAGACCTACCGAACCACTGACAGGGTAAATTATTACTAGACAGACCTACAGACCGACAAACAGGGTAAATTATTACTAGACAGACCTACCGACCGACAGACAAGGTGAATTATTACTAGACAAACCTACCGACCGACAGACACGGTGAATTATTACTAGACAAACCTACCGACCGACAGACAATGGTGAAATTATTACTAGACAGACCTCCGACCGAAAGACAGAGCATATTAGTAATCTATCTATCTATCTGTTTATCTGTATATCTGTCTGTCTACCCATCCATCCATCCAACTATCCGTCCGAGCGTCTATCTGTCTGTCTGACTGTCTGTTGTCTGTATGTCTGTTTTTCTGTCTGCCTGCCTGCCTGCCTGTCTGTCTGTCTGTCCGGAGACAGACGGGGGTACGAAGGGACAGACAGACAGAACTAAGCATAGACAGCAATATAAACATCAGGTAGACAGAAAGGAAAGGTAAACAGAACTAAGCATAGACTGCAACATTCATTCATTCATTCATTCATTCATTCATTCATTCATTCATTCATTCATTCATTCATTCATTCATTCAGTAGCATGTCCTTTGCAGACCCTCGCTCCCATAACAACCTTCCGGAACACCTTTCGATAAGCAAGATGTCCCGCGTCCGACACACCCATCTGCAGATCATCCGCCACATCCTGCACCCATATTCTCTTTGGCCTTCCTCTTCCTCTCTTCCCAAGCATTTTTTTTTTTTGGGGGGGGGGGGGGGGGGGGGGGGGGGGGGGGGTTCCACATATCCTTTACAGGACATCGCTGTCAACATCAGCATCTTTCAGCTGATTGTTGATTTCTTGGCAAGAACACGCTCAGTAGTTTGCCATTGCTTTCTGAGCGACCGGCTCACATACCCCGTAAGTTAACGACGCGGAAAGAACCGCTACTGATTCTCGCGCACGTCACGTTACTCACGAGAGTATAAAGGATTACGAAGAAAGTCGTGTAACTCCTAGACCAGGGAGACCGGCTCTCAAGCATATACTCCTGCATTATTGTTCTCTCCAAACTTTCGTGATGTTTCACGTGGCCAAAATATTTCAATTTTCTTTGTTTTGTCGTCTTTAATAGCCAACCTTCTTCAATATTCAGCTCTTGAAGTATGGATGCATTTGTTCTTTTCTTTACCAAGATATTCTTAGAACTCGTCTATATTTATATTCAAAGGCATTTATGCGCTGTTCAGTTTGTTTAGTAAGTGTCCAAGTCACACAGGCTTATGTTACAATGGGAAAGATGTATCTATATCTATAAAACACACTGTATGTGGGTCCGTTCTTTATGCGTTGGCGAAAGGTCCATCCGATTGAGATGAAATTTTCTACATGTTTTCTTTTCATTCCCGTGCAACCAACTGTCATAGTTTTTTAGTGTACATTCAGCTATTTACTTACTAAAATTCAATATTAAAATTTACATTATAATTTCTATATGGCGAGGGGACTTAACATAAGAAAAGTTATTTCAAGGGGCATAACTTTTAATACCATTGCTATTATTTTATATACAGATTGTTGCATTGTTTTCAAAGATTTATAAACTCTTTGTCTATAGTTATTTACAGGCATATGAGTTATAATAAATACTGATATAATCTTTAAGGCATTTTCATAGTTTTCATAAAAATAATACATCTATTTAAATAGTGAAAATTTTCTAACTCATCTTTTTATTTTTCTTCAATAGCACATTAATTTTTTTTTAACATTCTCATATGTATGGTGCGTTACACCCACATTGGGTATTTATGATGCCCATGTTAAAAGTTACTTTTCCAAAGAATTGCTTCATAAGAGATGTTGAATGAAAGAATGTATGAGAGGAAATAGAGAAGAAGGGCAGAATGCAGGACGGGCCTGCGGAAGATTTTCGTTCGTTAAAAAAAAAAAAAAGTAATTTTTTGTGAGAGAAAGTTAGTTGCATATCGTTTGCAGTACTCTGCAGTAAACCCACCGCCCACCATTTATTGGCTGTTCGTGATATCTTGGTAAGTTTACTGTAGATAGATCTCTTCTAATCATATTTTCTACTATCAATCTATCTATTCTTCTATCTTATCTATATTTTTAACGGGAACGGGCCGAACATAGACAGACAGATAGTCGGGAACGGAAGCTTATATGACTACTTATAGGAATTAAATGAGATGCTCCCCACCAGGGCCTGGGCGAAGTCGGGCCGGGTCGGACAGATAGATAGACAGACAGACAGATAGACAGACAGACAGATAGTCGGGAACGGTAGCTTATATGACTACTTATATGAATTAAATAAATTAGATGCTCCCCACCAGGGACTGGGTGAAGCCGGGCCTGGTCAGACAGACAGACAGACAGACAGACAGACAGACAGACAGACAGACAGACAGACAGACAGACAGACAGACAGACAGACAGACAGACAGACAGACAGACAGACAGACAGACAGTCGGGAACGGGAGCTTATATGACTACTTATATGAATTAAATGAGATGCTCCCCACCAGGAGCTGGGCGAAGTCGGGCCGGGTCAGACAGACTGACAGACAGACAGACAAGCAGACAGACAGACAGACAAATAGATAGATAGATCCCCGCCAGGGCCTGGGCGAAGCCGGGCCGGGTCAGCTAGTGCTCTTTAAAATCTAATTTTTCTAGCCGTCTGTCCCATTCCATAATGTATCTTACAGTGAGCTGTAAAAATCTTCAATTTCGCCTTCCTCTGCTGCTGAAGTAGGTACACATATCTTTATGAGAGTTGTGTTTTTTGGATGGCCTTTAAGTCTGACAGTGAGGATTATTTCACTAACCGGGTTATATCCAATTAAAGCCTTTGCAGTTATTTCTTTTTTAAAGTTGCATATCCTTTACGGAGACGTTGCAGTCAACACCAGCATTTTACTGCCATTGTTGATGTCTTGGGAAGTTTTTCCGTTCAGCAGTTTGCCATTTCTTTCTGAAAAACTGGCTCCCACACCAGCGCGACACGGTCTGCTGCCAAATCGGTCGCCGCTGTGTTTCGAACGCGGGTAAGCGGCATTACGAATCGCGTCCGCAACGCCATCGCATCGGAGAGCGGCAATTTATTTTATCTAAACAAAATGCCACACTGTTCTGACCTCCGACATCTCTACCAGAATACATGAAAAGACTTCCATTTTCAGTTGTAAAATGCCCCTTGCCCTTCCAGCGATGTTCACTAATTTCTAAAACGTTAATATTTTAACATCTCAATCTCATCACATACTATCTTAAGCTTTCCCTCATACAGACTTCTCACATTCCACGATCCTAGTGTAACTCTCCTTCTTAGTTTGACACATGGAATTTCCTTGGTAACACCATTGGGATTAACTCCATCACCACTATTACTAGTACTGACCCCTGTGTCACACTCTTCCCCAGTGTTATCTCCGATCTGCCTGCCCTGTGGGGGGGGGGGGGGGGGGGGGGTCTCACCACCAGATCTCTTTCTTATTAGGTTTTCTTTCATGGTTATTAAGGTTTCTTGGCAAGTTTTGCAGAAGGTAGTTTGTCGTTGCTTTCCTTCTGGGCAGTGACTGTACTAGTCAGTGACCATAGCCATTGTCTCCACTGATGAGATCATCTGCCTATCGCCGCAGAGTGCAGACCATAACCAACAACAATATGTCGGCTGCTCTCACACTCCATCCACCATCTGCTTCCATGGCTTCATGTAAACCTGATTTGGGGGGGGGGGGGGGGCGGACGACTAAAAGGTACTCCACCTTGCCCAAGGCAGACATAAAGGACCAACAGACATAACCAAACATAGACTCCTATATAAGCATCAGGCAGACAGGAAGGACAGACAGAACTAATCCTAGATTGCTATATAAACATCAGACAGACAAAAAGGACAGACAGACAGAACTAAGCCCAGACTGATATATATGCATAAGGCAGGCAGGAAGGATAGACAGACAGAACTAAGCATAGACTACTATATAACCTCAGACAGACAGAAAGGACAGACAGACAGAACTAAGCCTAGACTGCTATATAAGCATAAGGCAAGCATGACGGACAGACAGACAGGAGGGTTGACAGACAGAAGGGGTGAGAGAAGGAGGGTTGACAGACAGACAGACAGACAGACAGACAGACAGACAGACAGACCTAAGCATAGACTCCTATATAAGCATCAGGCAGACGGACAGGACAGACAGACAGAACTAAGCCTAGACTGCTATATAAGCATCAGACAGACAGGAGGGTTGACAGACAGACAGGAGGTTTGACAGACAGACAAGAAAGTTGACAGACAGGAAGGTTGACAGACAAACAGGAGGGTTCGCAGACAGACAGGAGGGTTGACAGAGAGACAGGAGTATTGATAGACAGACAGGAAGGTTGACAGACAGAAGGGTTGGCAAACAGACAGCAGGGTTGTCAGACTACTAAGGGACACAGCGGTGGTCTCCGTAGCCAAGTGATTGAGACATCTGCCTCGCGCTCCGGAAATTGTGGGTTCGTTTTGGGCTACAATCATTAGTTTCTCAAGTGTAATTTTCTTTGAGACTCCTGGCATATCGTCGCTGGAACTAAGGAGTCCGCTCTCTACGCCATGCCGTCGGCAGGCCTCCTTGCGGATAGACACCGACCTGTGTGAGATAAACCCGGTGCAATGAAGTCTATCATCTCTTCTTAAACCGCTTTAATAATGGCAGGTGGGGATACAGACAATCAAACAAATATTTCCTTTAACTCTTGCACTGGTCAGTTAATCTAAACTGTTGACGTCACGTCCTTGACTTTGGGACGTAAATTACAAGCACATCAGAAGTTGGAGTGGGTTAGCTTGATGGCGTAGGGCACTAGTAATAGGGAAAGCTAATCCACACGCAAATATCAGTCCACTGCACTAGACGTAGTAGCCCGTGTAGGGACGACGCTTGAGTTTACAAACACCAACTTTGTGCAAGACTTGATAGTCAGTTTAGTTTACAACTATCGTGGTACACAATTGAAATTACTGTGAGAATATGTGTGTTCTGTATTTCAGCTTGAGGGATTTATCTCATTACTTTAGTTTATGTTGTGTGATTTCTGCAGTATGTACCTGACCTGATGCAGCGAAATATGCCAGGCAATAAATCGTGCAATCTATTGTTTGTGTCTTCGTTATTTAAAAGTGGAACAGACAGTAGTCACAACAAACCAACAGTACGCACAGGCATACAGGCAAAAGGCCGCTGCCAGAATACCAACACAACAGTCCGCCACTAAAATTACAGGTCGTTGTCGATGGAAGCGGCAATCACTAGAGAATCAGCAGGCGCAAACACATTACTGGATAACGCAATATAGAGTAAATGCGCTTCTGTTGAGTACTTCTTCGATAAGATAAAAACACAATACATACTTGTACAACCAGTTAGCGATGTATTGTATCGGGTCTGCGGGTTTGAGTTCGGTGACCTCCTGCAGACATGCTGGCAGATAACGCCCAAGGGTGTTCCGAATGAAGATGTCATAGCAGTAGGTTTTTGGCTGTTGAAAAACAAAACGTGTCTTTAAATTACACACACATTTTACTGATGGACTCGTTTGCGAGTGAAGAGTAGATCGTTAGTTTGTTTTACTGCTCGACTCGTTCGTTTGTGGGTCTAGAGTAGATGTTTATTTTGTTTTGCTTTTCGACTTCTGCGTTTGTGAGTCCAGGGTAGATCGTTAATTTGTTTTGCTGCTCGACTCATTCATTTGTGAGTGAAGGGTAGATCGTTAATTTGTTTTGCTGCTTGACTCATTCGTTTGTGTGTTAGTTTAATTTATACGGGGTTTGGATATATTCATCGCTTGTATAGACGCGAACGTTGAAATAGTAATATTATGTATAAGACTACATGTTACATATACATAACGACCACAGTACGTCTCTATACTAACGTTCGGTGTATCACAAAACTGTGATGTTCGCTGTGTATGGAGTTCGGCATTGTGCTGAGATTCTGTCACGAAATAGACGCCATTTGATTCGGCCGTGCGGTATAAGGCAGATAACCCTACTATTACCCGACCCGGTTCTCTGGAAAATTATCACCCTTTGGCTGGTGTACGTTGATTCTAAACACCGAGGCCACTTGAACATGATTCACAGGCGGAAGGTAGGGTTGGCGCATGCGCAGTTGATTAGGCCGGGCGGACAAAGACGGCAGTTGCTGGCTGTCAGGGCTTGCGAACAGACGCTTTTGTGCACAGTTTGTTTTCATTATGGAGAGCTGGGGCGACCGATGTCTCAAGGTTGTTGAAGAAACCCGACGTCTAGTCCTGCTGAATTACAGCTGCTCCAGTAGGAAACGGTGTTCAGCCATCTGAAGGTATGTGTACCCTTTAGTTTATTTAACTTTGGTACTCGGTGACCCGATAGTGCTAGGCGGTGTGTACTAACCGTGGCGCGGGAAAGTTGGGCACGTGTGAACAGACAACTGGCGTTGCCTGAAGACAAAACCTGTTGTAAGCGCTTATTTGCTAGCAGTGTAATACAGGGAGATTTATTGTGTTAGCGGTGTTGGGATTATTCGTAGCTACTCTAGGTTGGGTTAAGTGGGTTCAGAACAACGAGAGCTTTAATTTGATTTCACACATGACCAACTTCCTGAAATCGAACGTCGTCGATGCGGAATGACGTCACGAGGAGGAAACCGGAAGTAGTGTAGGACGTCGCCAATACTGGGGAATGTGCGGTCTCGATCGACGTAGCTCGACGAGGCAAATGTAGTGTGAAGATAGGTAGAAATAACGGAGGTCGTTTCAAAGTCGTGACTTGAGTCGAAGTTGGTTGTCACCTGGTGGGGCGACAACTGGCTTTTCTTCTTGGCTTTCCTCTCATCTGCCTTATAAATAGTGTCCCTCAATGGAATGCCAGCTTAATATATTGTGGATTCCGGAGAGGTGGACAATGTGTGAGAATTGACCGACGGGACAGGTTCTATAAGGGCAGTGACACCGTTCTAAATGCTCCGGCCCTTGAGGAGGGAGGGAAGAACGGGGTGTGGATCTCTGCTACATGGAGAATGATTAAGACCATGTATATACTATTGGATTTGGATTTTGTACCTGAGGCACGGTACTATATCTGCGCTGGCTGGTAATAGGGACGTGAACCAGGGAGATCGGCGTGACACAGGAGGGGGTCCAGATGCTAATCACCGGCCCTACTTCAGGGCCATTCTGCCTACCATTACTAATGATTCACTAACCCTATATGTCATGTAGAAGTTTTGCAGGGTAGGCCGACACCTCAGTGACGAAGTGACCAGCAACCTTGGCCCAAGCTATACTCCAGTCCGGAGGAAGATGAAGCAGGACACTTAGCAGCCTGCCAGGTCCTAGACCCAGTTCCTCTCCGGCACCTGTGAGCAGCATATGTAGGGACCGGGACTCTCATGGGAAGAGTCCATATGGCTGAGGAAGGAGGTGAGAGGGAGCTTGCTTAGGGTAAGCTTGGTTCCAGATACTTTCACTGAGTGTTGTCTTCCACAGGTTCTACCTTCTTGAGTGAAGTCTTATCAGTTGGTGACGGGTCCAGTGATTCGGACCAGGCAAGTGCGAGCAGCGGACCTAGAACTACAATATGAATCCTAACGTGTACTGGTCACAAGAATTTACTACACTGGAGGTTGAGTCCTGCTAACCCTTGGCCATTGTCATTACCAAGTATGTTCACTATGCCCACGCTAACTGCCGACCGACTACACTCACGGCAAGTACCTTTATGGAGTGATTGTGCCTTGTATCACAACTATCGACAGATCACCACCAGCTAGAACCAGATTACATTGACTTTGTGTGCCGGGTCATTTTGGCCTATGAATCCGCTGGAGTCTAGAGACTGTATCTCCAGCACCAACATCCCACATCATCACCTGAAGGTTTCTCTCATATTTCTGACACTCACTTGAATTCTGTAAGAGAGGGCAACTCCGTGTTCATATTGTGGCCACCCGCAAGACCTTGAACATTTCGTCATCTATGTGGAACACCCATTCGGAGCATCACGGAATAGGTTTTCCGGCGCTAGTCCAGGCCGACCGACCATTATTCTTTCATCTGTGCGAAGACGAGAGCTTGATGGAAGACTGGCTACATCTGGTGAGATCTAGTAGCAAGATGACCTGTAGCGTCTACTCGAAGCCTTTCCAGTGATGACTGCTCCATCCTGAAGCTACTCCCAGGCTTGCTGTCTTGACTGACCTATCGGTTAATAGGTCTATCTCATCATCATCATCCCCACCATCATCATCCCCACCATCATCATCCCCACCATCATCATCCCCACCATCATCATCCTCACCATCATCATCCTCATCATCATCATCCCCACCATCATCATCCCCACCATCATCATCCCCACCATCATCATCCCCACCATCATCATCCCCATCATCATCATCCCCACCATCATCATCCCCACCATCATCATCCCCACCATCATCATCCCCATCATCATCATCCCCACCATCATCATCCCCACCATCATCATCCCCACCATCATCATCCCCACCATCATCATCCTCACCATCATCATCCTCATTTGTACAATGCACACTTCTGTTACCATATAGATGCCAGAGTTGAGTGTTGAGTCATGCAGTCAGGACGAGGTGTGAGAGGGTAGTCTCCCTGGGTTGGTTGAACAGTGAGATAGGCATTCAGGACGAGGTGTGAGAGGGTAGTCTCCCTGGGTTGGTTGAACAGTGAGATAGGCATTCAGGACGAGGGGTGAGAGGGTAGTATCCCTGGGTTGGTTGAACAGTGAGATAGGCATTCAGGACGAGGTGTGAGAGGGTAGTATCCCTGGGTTGGTTGAACAGTGAGATAGGCATTCAGGACGAGGTGTGAGAGGGTAGTATCCCTGGGTTGGTTGAACAGTGAGATAGGTATTCAGAGACCGGTGGGGTAAAGTAAAGTAGACGGAGGTTACCTAGTCCCAGGCATATCACCTCCCGTTAGTAAGGTGTGGCATCAGTTTCCCCTCACCCCAGGGAGTGTTGTTAGAGATGCTTATAATGAGATCTAACGGGCGAGACAAGTTCATATCTGGAGGTGTCCATGACAATTAACATTATCAATCGTTGTAAACCTCCAAGCTGTTACACGTATTTTACATTGACATAAGATGCGCATGACATCTTATTTATTTACATGTTTCACAGACTCAGTGCCAAACAAAAAGTAGGTTTTGACCAAACAAAACTTGACGGCGGAAAGTTCGAAGAAGTGGTGTGTGTGTCACAGTTATGAGTTAAAAGTTGTTAATATAGTAGCAGATATGCTGTATTATATATAACATTAAAGGGGGTTGTATAGGGACAACTACTGACTCGAAATATTTTAACTATAGTTAACTGATGAGAGATGCCTTGAAGAGAGGAAAACAAGAATTTCCATGGCGAAGGTAGCCTTTTGCAAGATGGAAAACATACTGACCAATAAAAGATGTCAATTGCTACGAGAAAAAGAGTGTTGAGGTGCTACATAGAATCTGTACTTTTGAATGGATGTGAAGCTTGGACAATGAGCAGACAAGCTGAAAAACATCTGATGCTGTGGAAATGTGGTTTCTGAGGAAAACGCAAAGAATACCATGGACAGACAGAAACACCAATGAGCAAGACTTTCAAGAAACGAATAAAGATCGTAAACTGATTAGAAACATTAGATGCAGACAGTCAAACCATTTTGGGCATGTTATTAGAAGAAATAAACTGGAGAACTTGGTGACAACTGACAAGATCGAAGGGAAGAGACCAAGGTGAAGACCGAGAAATAAATACCTGGATGGCTTGGCCACGTGGCATGGGCATGGTCGAGACAAGAATAATGAGCTAATGCACGACTCTGGTGATTGTGTGAGATGGCAAAACATGACAAAAACAGAAAAATTATCTACCTACCTACCTATCCATCTGGAGACGCAGTGGTATGGGGGATGTTATATTTGCCTGACAAGACAGTAGTCTGGTTTCAATCCAAAATATAGACAGTATTATTCTTTTTTTACAGGTACGACCCCTGGGCTCGACCCGAACCCAAAGTCCTCAGAATTGTTTGGGAACTGTCTGGGAAGAAATTGTGACGAGGGACGGATCTGGCCACTCAATCTCATATATCGTGACCTAAAATATGTGACGGCCTAACACTTTGCACCCCAACAACAGTAACAGTACCTATCCACCTACCTACCTATCTACCTACCTACCTATCTGCCTACCTACCTGATTGGTTAGTTGATTGATTTACTGCTTAATTTATAAACTGCAATATAGGCACACAGAGACGTCATAAATGATGAGACCAGATGCTTTGATCCATCCATAATTAGTGAACACCTCATCCAGGGACTCACATATGCGGATGGACAAGGTCTTCCTCTTACATACCAACACCACCACCACAACCCAACCACCACCAGCACCACCCCTCCCACCACCACTACTACTACAATTACTACTACTGTTACTACTACTACTACTAATACTACTACTACTACTACTAATACTACTACTACTACTACAACTACTACTACTACTAATAACTATTACTACTACTACTATTACCACAACTACTACTGGCACCTTGCCGTCTGGACAGACGATAGTTTGTTGCATTGAGCTTTAAAGCATTACAATACAATACAGTACAATACAATACTACAGAGTACAGTACAGTACAATACAATACAATACAATTACAATACATTACAATACAATACAATACATTACAATACAATACAATACTACAGAGTACAGTACAATACAATACAATTACAATGCAATACACAAGTGACCAGTAATTTCTACGCCTGTAGGATTTAAACATAACCGGAAAGAGTTTGAGACAGCACTGACTGTTCTCTTGGCCTGCTCCATTGTCTGCATGACCAGGAGACGAGGTAGCTAAGCTACGACTCCGTCCTACGATGTTGGTTGCAGAATCTCCATTTTGTTGACCGCCTGTCTGTGCTGGACATTAGTGCTATATCCGTCCATAAATGCTGGTGCACATAGGGGATTCCCGAGAGTTCTGGTATCTACAGATACGACTAGGGATCTTCTTTTTCTTATAGTCCATGCCGTGTGGCGTTGGTGATCATGTCTGTCCACAGCTTGTTGTCTCTCATGATGCCAGTCATTTCTGAAACTGGCTTGCCTCCATGCCATGTTGTCAAACTGTCCCGCACCTTCTCTTTTGCTCTCCCCCTGCCTCTCTTCCCCTCCATCCTTACCGTTGTGACGACGTACTCCAGCTCGTCCCTTCTCGTGATATTTTCAAAGAATGTGGACTGTCTTCTTCTGAAGCGAGTAACCAGTTCTTTTTGTGCGTTAACTTCTTTCAGATATCTTCATTTGTCTTTCTGTCCGTCATGGCTGATCTCATCATTCTTCTATAAAACCACATCTCCGCATAATTCTTCACTTGTCTGCTAATTGCCCATGCTCCGCGTCCGTACAACAGGATTGGCAGAATACAGGTCTCTTTTATATCTCTCTAAGAACTCTTTTCCTTACCTTGATTGACAAAGATAAATTACAGGTAATATTCCCCATCTTATGAAATGCTGCCTTTGCTAAGGCTATTCTACATTTATCTTCCTTCATACATCTTCCATCTGCTGTTATTAAAGTACCCAAATAGTTAAATACAAAGGGTACATTACAGGATTGAAGGGAATCTACTTCTTCTTCTTCTTCGTACACCATCAGACATCAACTTGAACTTACGGAAAGCAGCCATAGAACACCAAAGAATTCAATAGTTCGGACATTTAGCTAGACTAGAACAAGATCAACCAGCGGCTAGGGCGTTCTACGTGAGAACATCGGGATATAAGGCCAGAGATGACACAGGAAGATGTGGGTAGAGTAAAAGAGACATTTAAGAAATTAAATTTGATGTTAATGCACACGAAACACCGAGAATTACGCTCGCAACGTTTCACGGCAAAATCAGTAGGACAAAAGAAGAGAAGCAAAGCCAGGGTTAATTTAGACAAAATAATGTAGCTCTAAAGAAATACGACCGTAAAACGGCAATATAAACCAGGATAAATGATGAATAAGGCGGGAAACGACGCAAATAAAGGCAGGGTAAATAAGAACATAATGAGGCTCTGAGGAACTATGGCATTACAACAGATGTTTAAACAAGGATACATGATGAATATATCGGTAGAAGAAGCAACGAAAGGCAGAGTAAATGATAAAATAATGTAGTTCTGGGGAACTATGGCGTAAAAAGAAGCAATTTAAATAAGGATAAATGATGAATAGATGCTAACGTGTAATCAAAGTTTATAAGAAAGACATTCACGCAGTATGTGAAGACGTTCAACTTGCCCAGGTCGGAGTGAGTTCAAATTTGCCTTGGTCAGCGTGAGGTCAAATTGCCCTGGTCGGTGTGATGTAAAACGTGCCCTAGTCGTTGTAAGGTCAAATTTGTCCATGTCGGTGTACGGTCAAATTTGTCCTAGTCGGTGTGATGTCAAATTTACCCTGGTCGGTGTGAGGTCACACTTGCCCAGGTCAGTGTGAGGTCAAACTTGCCCAGGTCGGTGTGAGGCCAGGCTTGCCCAGGGCAGTGTGAAGTCAGACTTGCTTAGGTCGGTGCGAGGTCAAACTAGCCCTAGTCGGTGTGAGGTAAAACTTGTCCTAGTCGGTATGAGGTCAACCTTGCCCAGGTCGGTGTAAGGAACATTTTCCCTAGTCGGTGTGAGGTCAAATTTACACTTGTGGCAGTGAGCTGGTTAGCCGTAAGGTGAAAAGAAAGACACTTGCTGTGAAATCACTCCTGCTGTCTTTTACTTTTTACATGCATGACCTCTGCCGACTCTGTGGCGAAGGTGTTACGAACGCTAATCGTAATCCCGCATACCCCGTTCCAAACACAGCTGTGGACGATTTGGACGCAGACCACCTTGCGTTGGTTCCCATACAAAGGTATGACTGCCGGTCGTTCAGAAAGCAATGGTGAACTATTGAACGTAAACTTTGCCAAGATATCACAAACAGCCAAACACGCGCCGGGGTTGACTGCCACGTCCTGTAAAGGATATGCAACTAACTGTCTTCTGCCATACTTCTCCATGGATATACTGTGACTCCCGGGACTTTAATTACACTGACACAGGAACTCAGAGCAAATGGAGTCCAATGGATGAGGTGTGTAGAACCCAACGGCACGTGATATACGCTCTGACATCCATCAATCCACACCCAGTCATGGGTTACACCGCCACATGTCAAAGGTAAACCATCGTGCCGAAATACTGAATGGATAGTACGAAAACAGTCAGTGGCATGCTTCAATTACATATAATCAAATATAGGGAGCATCCGTTGCATTTTCCCCCAGGGCATGCAGATGTACTGGGATACACGCAGACAGACAAACTGGCTCCATCTGTATCTATGGGTGGTGAAATGGGGAACGGTAAAAGAGATATAGTCAGGGACCTTAGGAATCATGTGTCAAGTGTGGAAGAACGGATACATCATCATTTCCTTACAGAATGGTGCGACAGGCAGTGACCTGATGACCTGGCCGACACTCGGTAATAAGAGGAAAAGCAAGACGGACACATAATCAGACTGCTACTGGTGCCATTAATATTTGAACTCTTCGCTGGCTGTTGAAGATGATGATGAAGGATCGCGTATGAGAATGCCCTGAGTGCTGTGATGTCGATTCTTGACTCAACCCAACCTGGATTGGTGAGTCACCAAGCAGACCTTTTTTCATCCGGCCATTTATTTACAGTCGATCATGGAGTCAAATGTCATTTGGAATTTTTAGGGAGCTAAGTGCTCTGTCGTCGACTGAGTTGGGTTTAGCTGAGCTAAGAACCAACATCACTGCGCTCAGGACATTCCCATACGCGTTCCGTCCCCTCGTTCAACAGCCAGCGAAGAGTCATACTTATAATCGATTTATTTGGTTTTTTCCGGGATTTGAGATTTAAACATTGAGCACAACCCACTAATGGCAACGCTGATCGTATTCTGGTACGAACCTAAGGCCTTGTCCACGTCAATTTGAGTCTAGTCTAGTGTCTCGAGTCTAATGCTTCCATACTGACGTGGACGAGGCCTTAGGTTCGTACCGGAATACGATCAGTGTTGTCAGTAGTGGGTTGCGCTCACTGTTTAAATACTTGTAATCGTTCACGCCGCTAATTAAACGTTCTCCTGGTCTTCCCTATCGTTTTCAGATTCTCCTAGAACCTCTGCTCATTTCCCGAAATATCATTCTTTCCACATACGCCTTCTCCACCTTGTCCATAGGGCGCATGACCACCTCCCCCTTGTTTCTGTCGTCGATATCCTCGGCAAATCCAACTTAAATTGGTAGTCGATGAAGAGAGAGTAAGATAAAAGAAAGAACGAAAACAGTTGGAAAGTGAAGAACAAAAAGACTAGCACTAAAACCCATTCGAGTCGGCTATCTGAAATACCAAAGTGGACAGCAGTAAGCGCCCGAACCACAGAAACGGGTGTGACTTGAAAATGCTGGTGATTAATTAGACCCGTGTGAAGCAACGTGGTACAGCTATTAGACCAGCCTGGGGCTGACAGGTTAATCAAGTTGATTAATATCATGGAAGAAGGGGGCAGCATGGCTGAATGGATAAGAGCACTCCTTCTTAAACATCCAGTGTGCTGGTGCCGAGGTAGCAGTTTTAACCCCTACACTGGTCATATGGAATAAAATGTTGGCTTCTTGTCCTTGACTTGGAGACGTAAATTACGGGTACCTCAGAAGTGGGAGTGGGATCGCCTGATGTCGAGGGACACTGGTAACAGAGAAAGCTAATCCGAATGCAAACTGTAGTCCAGTACACTAGAAGTAGTAGCGCATGTAAGGACTATGCTTGAGTCCAAAGCCAGCGAACAAGAAACAAAAACAAACAAAAGAATGAAGAAAAAAAAAATTCATTAAGGCAAAAGTGGAATATATTTCTGATTTATTTAACCAAAATGATAAAGGCAATTTCCACTGAATCTAAAACAGAACGTTCAAGATTCCCCCAATCCACACCTGACAATCAATGAACACATTTCCTTGAAGACAACAATACTGAGTGGCATGACTAAGGGTACGTAAAAGAAGTACAAATTAATTTGACAGGTGAATATAAACCAACAGGGGCTGACCAGGTGCAGTAGCTAGTATGCTGGTCTGACAACATGGTGATCATGTGTTCAAACAATTTCTAGACGGACTTTTTACAACTGAACTGGGCTGCATGGGTTGAACTGGCCTAAGAAGGGAACCTGGACATGTCCTGCACAGTAAAGGTGGCCAGTGTGAAACTGCCAACATCAGCCATCGAATGCTGATTTTTTTTTTTTTTAAATTGCATATCCTTTACAGGACATTGCTGTCAACACCAGCATCTTTCAGCTGTCTGTTGATTTATTGGCAAGATTACGCTCAGTAGCTTGCCATTGCTTTCTGAGCGGCCAGCTCACATACCCCGTAAGTTACCGATGCGATTCGAACCACTGCTGATTCTCACCGTCATCACGTTACCGACAAGAGTATACGAGATTACGGAGAAAAGTCATAACCTCTAAGCCACGAAGCCGGCGAATGCTGATTGGTCTATACAAATATAGGGCTAGCACCATCTATCCAATATGTGACAGGGTGTAGACAAGGGTTCTTGAATTTGAGTTTAAATAAATCACCATCACACACTGAACTATAGCACACACTGGACTATAGCACACACTCATAGTGACATTGTCACACACTGGACTATAGCACACACTCATATTGACACTGTCAGACACTGAATGTTACCACACACTCATATTGTAACATTGTATCACAGATTGAATGTTACCACACTCTCATAATGTAACATTGTCTCACACATTGAATGTTACCTCACTCTCACATTGTAACATTGTCTCACACATTGAATGTTACCACACACTCATATTGTAACATTGTCTCACACATTGAATGTTACCACACTCTCACATTGTAACATTGTCTCACACATTGAATGTTACCACACACTCATATTGTAACATTGTCTCACACATTGAATGTTACCACACACTCATATTGTAACATTGTCTCACACATTGAAAGTTACCACACTCTCATATGTAACATTGTCTCACACATCGAATGTTACCACACACTCATATTGTAACATTGTCTCACACATTGAATGTTACCACACTCTCATATTGTAACATTGTCTCACACATTGAATGTTACCACACTCTCACATTGTAACATTGTCTCACACATTGAATGTTACCACACACTCATATTGTAACATTGTGTCACACATTAAATGTTGACATACACTCATATTGTAACATTGTCTCACACATTGAATGTTACCACACACTCATATTGTAACATTGTGTCACACATTAAATGTTGACACACTCATATTGTAACATTGTCTCACACATTTAATGTTACCACACACTCATATTGTAACATTGTCTCACACATTGAATGTTACCACAAACTCATATTGTAACATTGTGTCACACATTAAATGTTGACATACACTCATTTTGTAACATTGTCTCACACATTGAAAGTTACCACACTCTCATATGTAACATTGTCTCACACATTGAATGTTACCACAAACTCATATTGTAACATTGTGTCACACATTAAATGTTGACATACACTCATATTGTAACATTGTCTCACACATTGAATGTTACCAAACACTCATATTGTAACATTGTGTCACACATTAAATGTTGACATACACTCATATTGTAACATTGTCTCACACATTGAAAGTTACAACACTCTCATATGTAACATTGTCTCACACATTGAATGTTACCACACACTCATATTGTAACATTGTGTCACACATTAAATGTTGACATACACTCATATTGTAACATTGTCTCACACACTGAATGTTACCACACACTCATATTGTAACATTGTGTCACACATTAAATGTTGACATACACTCATATTGTAACATTGTCTCACACATTGAAAGTTACAACACTCTCATATGTAACATTGTCTCACACATTGAATGTTACCACACACTCATATTGTGACATTGTGTCACACATTAAATGTTGACATACACTCATATTGTAACATTGTCTCAGACATTGAATGTTACCAAACACTCATATTGTAACATTGTCTCACACATTGAATGTTACCACAAACTCATATTGTAACATTGTGTCACACATTAAATGTTGACATACACTCATATTGTAACATTGTCTCACACACTGAATGTTACCACACACTCATATTGTAACATTGTGTCACACATTAAATGTTGACATACACTCATATTGTAACATTGTCTCACACATTGAAAGTTACCACACTCTCATATGTAACATTGTCTCACACATTGAATGTTACCACACACTCATATTGTAACATTGTGTCACACATTAAATGTTGACATACACTCATATTGTAACATTGTCTCAGACATTGAATGTTACCAAACACTCATATTGTAACATTGTCTCACACATTGAATGTTACCACAAACTCATATTGTAACATTGTGTCACACATTAAATGTTGACATACACTCATATTGTAACATTGTCTCACACATTGAATGTTACCACACACTTATATTGTAACATTGTCTCACACATTGAATGTTACCACAAACTCATATTGTAACATTGTCTCACACATTGAATGTTACCACACTCTCATACTGTAACATTGTCTCACACATTGAATGTTACCACACTCTTATATTGTAACATTGCCTCACACACTGAATGTTACCACACTCTCATATTGTAACATTGTCTCACACATTGAATGTTGTAACATTGTCTCCCATATTGAATGTTACCACGCTCATATTGTAACATTGTCTCACACACTGGACTATAGAACACACTCATATTGTGACACTGTCAGACACTGAATGTTACCACACACTCATATCAGTTAACAGTCAGTCAGTCATCTTGAAGGCTCACACACACACATCAAGTCACAAAACTGTCAAGGCAATTGCATGTCCTAGCAGTGCCACAAAACTGGCATGACACTCACAAGTCCTAGCAGTGCCACAAAACTGGCATGACACTCACAAGTCCTAGCAGTGCCACAAAACTGGCACGACACTCACAAGTCCTAGCAGTGCCACAAAACTGGCACGACACTCACAAGTCCTAGCAGTGCCACAAAACTGGCATGACACTCACAAGTCCTAGCAGTGCCACAAAACTGGCATGACACTCACAAGTCCTAGCAGTGCCACAAAACTGGCACGACACTCACAAGTCCTAGCAGTGCCACAAAACTAGCATGACACTCACAAGTCCTAGCAGTGCCACAAAACTGGCATGACACTCACAAGTCCTAGCAGTGCCACAAAACTGGCATGACACTCACAAGTCCTAGCAGTGCCACAAAACTGGCATGACACTCACAAGTCCTAGCAGTGCCACAAAACTGACACGACACTCACAAGTCCTAGCAGTGCCACAAAACTGGCACGACACTCACAAGTCCTAGCAGTGCCACAAAACTGGCATGACACTCACAAGTCCTAGCAGTGCCACAAAACTGGCATGACACTCACAAGTCCTAGCAGTGCCACAAAACTGGCATGACACTCTCATGTTCTAGCAGTGCCACTGACCTTCTCTTGAACTATTTGTGACGATGTTACTTAAAAAGCTGACCCACTCATCTTCTATTTGTGACAGTCTACAACATTCATTTGACAATGCTTTTTTCCTATGTGAATGTATTAGGGCGATAATTTAAAACCTGTTCCAATGGCTTTATTACAAAAGCATGAAAGAAACATAAACAGGTTTGGTAGAATTAAACAAAGCATTCATTTTGAATGAATTATGCACTATGGGTTGGTCAGAAGAAGTCACCGTAGGCATTCAGACAAGCATCCCATTGCTTAGGTAGGCGGCGAATGCCGTCCGCAAAAAAGGATTCTGGTTGCTCACTGAACCAAGTGTTTATAGCGTTCATTATGTCTGTATCTGTGTGAAATTGTTGCCCCTTGAGAGCTATTTTTAGAGGTCCGAACAAATGAAAATCTCATGGTGACAAATCAGGACTATAGGTTGGATGTTGCAGAATTTCCCACTTCTTCATTGCTAATGCTTCCTGCACAATCTTTGCGACATGCGGACGAGCATTATCGTGCAACAAAATCACACCGCGAGAAAGCATGCCGGGTCGTTTATTCTTGATGGCTTTTTGCAGCGTGTCTAGTAGGCATTGCAAGTAGTGGGTAGAGTTGATGTTGACATCAGGTTCTTTAAAGACGGCCAACAATAGCCCTTCATGGTAAAAAAATTTGCTCAGCATAACCTTACCAGCAGAAACTTGTAACTTGAATTTTTTGGCTTTTGGTGATCCAGCATGCTTCCATTGCATGCTTTCTTTTGCTGCTTGGCTCAAAGTGGTGACACCATGATTCATCGCCTGCCACTATGCGGACGAGAAATGCATCACTCTCCACTCTGTAATGCAGCAAGTGGTTCAAACACCATCCCATGAGTTCCTCTTTTTGGTGGTCGGTCAACATCCATGGTACCCACCGTGAACACTCCTTCCGATATTGCAGTTTCTTACAAATGACATTTTGAATTGTCCCAATTGACACATCAAATTCTTTCGCTAGTGAACGTATGCTTCGACAGCGGTTCATCTCTACTGCTGCATCAATTTTGGCGATGGTTTTTTTCTGTTGCAACAATATGTGCTTGACCCGGACGTCGAAGATCTGTCGTGAACTGACATCCTTTCCGAAACATTTGTGCCCAGTCTGTCACTGTTGTCTTTGACACACATTTGTTACTGTACGCTGCCTCATTCTTCGATGAATGTCCACTGGTCGACATCCTTCAAATGAAAGAAACTTAATCACCACTCTTTGAGCTTCTTTGGACGGATTTTGGATCAACCCGGCCATTTTCTCAACGGTCAGAAACAGAACCTATGCATCATGGGACGATAAGCATTTGCTCTTTTATTCATTGGTCAGTACTTATCACAGACTATGACATGATCATGTTCAGCGTACGAAATTATGCGCGGTGTGGCACGAACGGATTTCAAATGAACGCCCCTTATATTATGCACTATTGATGAACGAAAGATGAGTGATTGGAAGGATCAAATCTAAGATGGACCTGCATGCCCAATTTGTTACCCTTTGAAAATAAAGTTTGTTCGCTCGTTCGTTCGACCCTCTCTTCATATATTTGTGATGGCGTTACTTGAAAAGCTGACCCTCTCTTGACCTACTCCATATGTTTTAATTATTACTGCACATTTACACCTTTACTGCAGTTAACCAAAGACAAATAGAAATCAAACAGAGTTGTCATTATTAAGTGCCTTGCCGACTGGCACAAGCGATCATGCTTCTCCAGATCTTGCAATCTCCAACAGCATGTATCAATTCATGAGCTGACTCCCTTACATGTCATGACACAAGACTGTCAAGAATTTTCTCTCGCTGTCTTCCTCTATCTCACCTTCCACAAATCTTTCCAATTGTCACAAAATGTTCCAAATTTTTGTCATTATGTGGCCAAAACATGATGACTGCCTCTTTCTCAAGTTTGTAATAAGGTGTCTTTGTGATTTAGCCTCCCTCAAAATGTCCTGAGTGCTAATTTTGGCTGTCCAAAAATTGTTCAGCATTCTTCTATAAAATCACATCTCTAAAGCCTCCAGGGATGTTTTCAACTGTTTACTAATTGTCCAGGATTCACAGCCATATGTTAGAACGGATAATATGTAACATAAAAGAACTCTGTTTTCTAACCTCCATTTCAAACAAAGTAGCAATGGCAAAAAATACATTCAACAACATGGAACATATAACATCTAGAGAGATAACAAGACATACAAAAAGGGAATAGTTACATGTACCGTAAAATCTTCAGTACAGTGCACATTTTAAACATTCTAATTATGGCGAACATTATATTGATACAATAATTGTTCTTTCTTCCTGATAATTGTTCCATGTGTTCCTGGCGTGCCAATTGTTAGCCTTAGCAAACAATTGACAGTAAAACACTGTAAGTAGCTGTGAAGATGTCACAGTACAGTAGTATGTGAACACAGCAACCATATTTCAAGTCATCAAGTTCACTGACCACACACATATTTATAATACTTCATATAAGTTGGTGGGGAAAATCTTGGATATAGTGGCTAGACTCTCGCCTGCTAGTCATGGGTTCAAATCTCAAGTAAAATGGGTACCTGGAAATGTCTTGGGAAGTACAGGCAACTATCATGATGCTGACCATCTCACCCACTGAGTGGTCACTCTTAAACTTCCAGTGTGTTGATGCCAAGGTAGCAGGTTCAACCCCTACACTGGCCAGTTGAACTAAAATGTTGACTTCTCATCCTTGACTTGGCGATGTAAATTATCAGTACCTCAGAAGTCGAAGTGCAGTCACATGATAGCAAGGGACACTGGTAACAGGGAAAGCTAGCCCACATGCCAAAAATTAGTCCAGCATGCACTATGCTTGAGTTCAAAGAAAGCAACCCCAAAAAATTCTGACCTATTCAATTTTTTTTTTTTTTTGCATATCCTTTACAGGACATCGCTGTCAACACCAGCATCTTTCAGCTGTATGTTGATTTCTTGGCAAGATTACGCTCAGTAGTTTGCCATTGCTTTCTGAGCGGCCGGCTCACATACCCCGTAAGTTACCGATACGATTCTAACCACTGCTGATTCTCACCATCATCACGTTACCCACGAGAGTTATCAGTTATCAGTTATCAGTTGGGGTATCTTCATTGCACTCCGGACATGTCCATAGGTGCTCAGATCCTCCCCCCAGCATATGCATCAGTGTCCGGTGGCTAATAGTGCCAGTTCTGTGTTGGTTGACGAGGCGCTTTGTTTTCCCGATGTACCTCTCGCGTCTGGCTGTGCCGATTCTTACTCCCAGGTCTTTCATCCTGGACAGCGATGTGGAATCACTGACGTCAAAGTCCTCTGTTCTCGCCATATCTTTAAGGACGTTAATAACATCGGCACGATCCATGGGCTGGCCATCTACAGGGGGTGCAGAGCCAGCCAGTTTGTCAGCTCGTTCATTTCCCTCGACTCCCGCATGTCCCGGGACGAAGATGAAGGTGACTTTACGGACAACAGACTTCCGCAGCGATTCAGTCCATTGTCTACGTACAGATCCAGCTTCGACCTTCTGAATCATGCTCACTGAATAACTTAGTACACACACGTTGGTATAATGCTGTGATTCCAGCCATATGAAAGCCTGTGTAACTGCCATCACCTCCATCGTCATGCTGCTCGTGGTCATAGAGTGGGCACCACTGGATTCTTGAACGGTTCGGCCCGCTGAACGGGCTGTAAATGCCCACGCACTTCTCTGCTGCTTTACAACAGATCCATCTGTATAGATTAGCACTTCGGGGCTATCTGAGTGTTCATAGATGAGCGCGTTAACCTCTGCATTGACAGCAGCGGGGTTCTGCTCTCTGCACCGTCTGTCGAGTGTGATAATGCAGGAGAAAGTGCACTTAAAAGCTGGAGGCACCGGCACCCATTCCTTGCCGGGGTTGATACTGGTAAGACTGCAGACCTGTCTGACGACATCTTCCGCCCGACCCATCCATGATTTGCCCCTCTTTAGCCTGTCACCCTTTTCTCTGAATATAGCATCATGCAGAGGGTGCTGCTCATCTGCACTTATTTTTAAATATGCATGAGCTCTCCAGATCTTGATCCTGTGTTCCATTGTCGGGAAGTCAAGGAGGTATCTCATTGCTACACAGCTGGTGTCTCTTGTGCAGCCCAAAATGATGCGCATGGCTTCGTTTTGTACCTTTTCAAGTCTTCCAATCTGTGTAGGGCTGACAGTGAGGATGGCCAGGGCATACTCGATGCATGAAAGCACAAGTCCTTGGAACAGAAGTATTAGCAGTCTTTGCTCGATATTGGCAGTCGCCATGACACTCATTGCTGACAAACCTTTTCGAGGCTTCGTTATGACATAATCGACATGATCTCTGAAGGACAGGCTACGATCAAGCCTCACGCCAAGATATGTCATTGACTGGGTTCTACTCAAAATGCTCCCATCCATTCTTACTGCCGGCAGGTCTGTTTTCACAATAAGGTTGTTTAATGAGAATCATGTAACCGTTGCCTTTGCAGGGTTGACAAGGGCATCGGCATCAGCACACCATGAGGAAATTCGATCTAGTTCGCCCTGCATATCATTGGCAACCACCTGTCTATCTCAACCCTGTCGATACACGAGGATGTCGTCAACGAATGACAGAGTCCTACCCCTCCCGTCCAACTGTTGTTCAGTGATCGGCACCGTATACACGTTGAATAGTACTGGTGACAGTGGTGAAACCTGCGGCAATCCTGGACATATCGTTATCGGCTCAGAAGACCAACTCCCGCATCTTAGCACCACCTTCCTTTGGAGCAGAACTGCAGCTATCCATCGTACAAGGTGAGGATGCATTTTCAGTCTGAGGAGGGTTTGCATCAAGTGCTCGAAAGATACTCTGTTATATGCGTCCTCTAAGTCTATGGTGGCCGCACATGTCTCTTCTCTGACCTGAAATCCTTCGTAAACATCTTGAGCAAAGACTGCCACATTCAGCCATGACTCTTTGTTGTGTCTGTATCCTCCAAGTGTGGGCGGGAAGCAGCCGAGCTGTTCCAAGTCCCAAGCAAGTCTGTGTGCTACAATTTTCTCCAGTAGCTTGCCAACAGTATTCTGCATCGTAATGATTCTGTAGCCGCTTATCTTGGAATGGTCTTTGTTCGGTTTTGGCAGCAGCAGCAAGTAGCTGTGTAGCCATTCTTCTTTGACCTGACCCCTCCACGAGAGTATACGAGATTACGGAGAAAAGTCGTAACCTCTAAGCCACAAAGCCGGCACCTATTCAATTACACTGATTAAATACAGAAATTATTGGCCAGGTTTCTATGACATTGCTAACCTCTTCATCAGGTTCATCATAACACACACCTGATTTTGGTCAATGACCACTTTCACTGCACATGGACATCTCCATAAGTGTTCCTTTCTCTTCCCATACATCACATAAGGTGAATCTCAGCCCAGAGCACAAACTCTGTAGTATTTGGTCGGGATTGAAATAATGAAATATCTATAGAAGATATTCTGGCCTATTGAATCACAATAAATTAGCTACGTTCTCAGCAAAATACTGTCCACTTGTTCCTGTTCGGGGAAAGATATTGACTAGCACATTTGCCTGGTGGTCAGGTGTTTGAATCTCCAGAATCACACATACTATACAATTTTTGGAGAGGCATGATTGCCCATGCCAGCTGGCAAGGCACTGGATGATGATGATAAATTTTGTGTGTGTGGGTAATTTTTCTATTTTTGAAATTCAACATGGGCAGTGGCCTGTCCAGCCTGTTCTTTTCGATTTCCAACTGCCAAGGGATTTCCAATGTACACCACTGATCATCCGAGTTTTGTATCCTTGTCCAAGAAGCCTAAACATCCAATTCATTATCCATGGATCAGGAGTTAGTATATAATACACCATTTTTCAACTGACAAGTTATCTTTCAGTTGAATAAGTGCACTCTATGGTTTATTTCTGTATGGTGAGCATGAAGAGGTGAAAGTCAAGGACCCCTTTGTCCATGCCATAAGACATACTGAGTTCATGGTGCTAGCTCTACATTTGTAGACCAATCAGCACTCCATGGGTGTGTGGTCAATATCACATCGGCCGCCTTTATTTCCCGGGAAATTTCTGGAACTTATTGTAAGCTGGGTGGAGCCTGGGTGGAGAGCCGAGGTCAATGAAAAACAATCCTGGTCTGGAAGACACTTGACCACCAGGCAAATGTGCTAGCCAATCTGCGATTGTGGCTCCCCGAACGTGAAAAAGTATTTTGCTGAAAAACGTAGTTATTTTAGCGAATTTATTGTGAATCAACAGGCTAGAATGTCTTTCATACACATTTTATGGAACAATCACTCAGTTTTCCTAGTAAATAAACGACTCAGTCAAACAAGGCAATAATAAATAAACACATAATTGCAGCTTCATTAGCTAGTTTGCATGAAGGCACTTTGGGCATACTGGCTTGTCTTCTCTACAACCAAAGCCACAATAACTTGTGGCAGCCGGTTTATCTGAAATACACAAAATATTACTCCAAATAATGAACCCAAACTTATCCTCACCTTTCATCCACACGCCCTATCCATCAAACATATTTTTCTCTGGTGCTAGTCAATTCTGAGATCAGACCCAACCACTCATGAGCTGTTTCGGTACAGGTAATTCTGAGATCAGACCCAACCACTCATGAGCTGTTTCCTATGGTAATCTTTCCCCAACACAAAAATCTCAGAGACCACCTTGTTCACAGTCACCTCTCTACAGTTACTTCATCTGTTGGTACATGTAAATGTCACTGCAAGACGTGCTTGACATGCCCACACAAGCGATTACATTCCCCTTAGGCACCTTGTCATTGAAAACCTCATTTACATGCATATCCCAAAACCTAATACATGTTGTTATTTGCAAACGATGTGACATGAAGTATATTAGACAGGCTCTTGGACGCCTTGCTAACTGCTTTAGGGATATTATCCAAATCTCTGACAAACCTGTCTCTAACCATTTCAATTCTTCTGATCACAATGGAGTCGACAGTGTTTAGGTCACTGCATTGAAGACATGCTTCTCTAATAACTTCATTAGTGTAAAATTGAAAGCCAGTTAATCAACTCTTTGGGATGCACCTATCCAGTGGGAATTAATACTGTTGTAGATGTCACTGCATAACTCTGCTCACTTCCTTCTATATATCTATATCTAACTGTTTGCAGACCTTCAGCTCCACATTTTCTTATTTGGCACATTTCACAGCTGAACTGAATAGAACTTCTCTGCAGCCTTCCTAACAATGAAGGATTTGTTTTATTATTATTAAATTTCCTACTCTCATGTTTTTCTTTAGATATGTTTGTGTTGTTCCTGATGAAATTTGTATAATCAAAACGTTATTTTTTGTATTGTAGTATACTTATTGTTATGTTACTACTTTTTAAATTGTCCCCCTGATATCAATTTACCATAGTGGAGTTCATAGTAAGGTATGTACACTATGTCTGTGTTTAGTATATCTCACTTTTTTGCAAGAGTTACAAATACCTAACTGTTTGTATTTCACATTGTTATATACTACTGCAGGCTTTACTTCTTTCCAGATATAGATGCTCAATCTGTTTAGCTGCCATATTCACATTATCCCCAGTCTAACCACATCAACTTTATTGCAAAGTAGTTCTCCGCCTCAGTGTGGCAACTGGAAGCTCTCCACCTCATCAGAAAACACTGTGACGACTAGAAAGATCAGTGGCAGAAGAGGCAGACTCAGGGAAATGATGCTGGATGGACTGAGGCAGTGGCATGGAGGAATATCACAAATAGAAATGATCTAGAACACCAAGGACCGAGATCTGTCGAAAGACAGGAACGACGACGTCAGCTGGCAGGGCACTTGATGATGATGACCTCTCTGTCCAACCAGGCCTTAAGCCTTGGTTGGCAACTGGTCTAGGATCAAAGCTGGGAAAAAACAGACAATTAATGTATAGCTCTGCTGATCCGGCAGCTTCTGGAGCTTGTCTTGTTCCATACATATTTGTGTTATCTTTCTCCTGGAGTAAACTAGGCAGACCGAGAAAGTGATCATGCTGCATGGGCAACACATGATCTCTAAATTAAGCCCAGGCTGTGCGTTGAACACTGAAGTGGTGTGTGGACATCATGCATGTATGTCACTCAGTCCTCACACTCTTGTTGTGTGATTCATTCAGCAGCTGTTGAGCTCTGCCGGCTCCGTGGTAAAGGGGTTATGGATGCAGTTTGTAATCCTGCATATCCGCGTTTGAAATACAGCTGCGGGTGATTTGACAGAGGACCGCCTTGCTTTGGTTGTCTACAAAATGGTACGGGTGCCGGTCGTTTAGAAAGCAATGACAAACTACTGAACGTAAACTTGTCAAGAGATCACAAAAGCAAAATAATGCTGGTGTTGACTGCAACGTCCTGTAAAGGATATGCAACTAACAATTTGGGCTGTAGGTAAGTTAAGTCAATAAGTAAAGGACCCCATTTCATGCCATAAGACGATATGGGTCTGTCATAAGTCGGGGTGCCCCACCGGCTAGATGAAAGTATTTTTCACTGGCGAGCAACCCCTAATAGTCAGAAACTGACTAGGGACAAAATCTATATGGCTGAACTATAGATTAGGCCCCTGAATATCCAACGTACAGCTCCAAGTGGCTCGTTACAAAATTAAAATGAACTGTGCTGAATATTCGCCAAGGATGGGAAGAAGAAGGTTAGCTAGAATAGATTTTTACGTCTGAATTAAAGTGTAAAGACAACTATTCCAGTACAGGTTTTTCTCCCTGACTGCTCCCTTCCTTGGTGTGTAAGTGAACCCCCACCAATGTACACACACAACACGTATGCACAATTGGAATTAAAATATAACGACAGAACTATGAGTTACAATACTACAACATTTATTTACTAATCATAACAATAGACATAGGATGATTGTCAATATGAGGATGATGAAATCATATACATATTGATATTGATGACAAATATTACGTAACTTTACTTGTTACTTCATCTATCTGGAACTGTGGTCCAGATCCCCACTCTCCAGTAGACTCAAAAAAGAAGAAACAGCTTGCCGGTATTCTGAGATCCTGTCAGTCCTGACACTCCTAGTCAGTAGTCTCTAGTCTTGAGATCTATAACATAGGGCTCCTTGTGAGAGCTTGAAAGAAAGTCAAGAATGTGTTATATCAGTTCTACATCAGCGCAATCCTAATTAAAACATATAACACAAACATATACAATGACCAGTCTGGCCAAGTTTATCTTTCAGCTCGACTGCGTTCACCATCCTCCTTCTCCCTACTGTCTTTAGTCTGGGACGGGCTTTTCAATTGTCTCACACGCCTGTAATGATTACATTTCTGCCGCCCCATGTCCATGTCGCTAATACAGAAATTCTGTGTCGTACAGCCGCTCCGTCCAATGTTAGTTTAGCAGCTCACAGGGTCGGTAAGGGTATTATAACAATGCCTGATCATCCGGGCTTGCAAGCCGTGACAAGTAGCTGTGCCAGGTTTCCATGCATTACCGTGGACGCACGCCCACAATACACTGAGAAAGTTTAGCACCATATACCCTATACTACCAATTGTGGGTAATGTCTGTACCATTACACCTCTGCTTCCAACACAATCATTGGCCAATGTGCCAATGCGCAGACACTAGCATAACACTTCATATTGGTAGGTTTGCATATGACAAATCAATATATCAAACATCCAATACACATAAACATATTGATTAAACTAGACATAGTATGATACTTTAACATCATAGCATAATGCACTAGTTAGTTTATGAAATTACACATACATACATCCAACATATCCGTAAACATTATATTACTTCAAGATGGACATATAATGATACTCAATATAATAGCATCAGTCATTATTAATGAGTACTAATATTGTATAGCTACAAAATGAGATATCCAACAGGTCTAATTGAAGTTACCACACAGACCAGCTATATTTGCTGAGCTGCCCGGTTTAATCACCTGCTGTTGTAAGAATTAAATAAATAGTCAGTTGACTATATTCTGTACAACAATTGCACACACCAAAAAGCAACTAGTCTAGTTTAGAAAGAGATGGCAAGCATCTGCTACGACACCTCAAGTATATCTAGACAAGACCTGCCTTCCAGAAGTTTCTACTTCTCAGAAGAGTAGCACTTACAGCACAATGATATTGAACACAGAACTCAGAAAGAACACTCAAGTAACCTATGACAATGATAGTTCTTGCAATAACCTAGATCAGATATAGACTGAAAATCGGTCCATCCATCTAAGAAACTAAGAGAATTACTAAGGGACTAGTTACTAAGAAATAATTCCTAGAAGCCAACAAAAAAAATCATGCATATGACTACAGACATTGAGATAGTTCCTACCTGTTCTGAAGTCAAACTTAATCTAACATAAAACAGGCTAGGGACCCTTATTTAAGCTGAGTCAAGCAGACCATATTATCTCCTGGCATTCCCCTCATAAATTCTTCTTATCTCCACCGGACGGTAATTGCACTTATCACTGCAATTGGCCATCACACCTGTGGGTCTGACAATTATTAGCCCACTAAGTCTTATCAGTGATTTCACACCTTGCGCCTCTAGTCTCTACCAGATGGGGTCATCCATCGCGGTTGGGCGATTTCCTAGCTATTCTTATCAGGGATGCCTGGTCGGTTTTAATTACACAGTCCATGGCCCAGTTCATTGTTGATTCAGCATGTCTGGGTCAGCAGTTTCCCAAGGTGTATACTAATTATCTAGTTGCCATTTTACTTGCCATCTGCAAGCTTACGTCATGGCTGGTTGGTTTTAATTACTATTCCGTCCCCTGAGTCTGCCCTCCCGTCTGGCTGGATTGATAACAAATGGGGGTGACTGGTACTGGTGTCAAATTAACTTCCCAAATAGAAAGCCATTCCTGGTGGTTTGTTTACTTGCAGGTTTTGCAAGCTTACGTCAAGACGGTATAGCCTTGAATATAGAGAAAACAGTTTTGTTCGTCTGTTGATTCTCTACATGGCCTATCAAAAGTGAACCGAAAATTGTTCTGGGAAGTAAAGGCTGCCAATTCGTGACAGGGTCTATGGTCCTAGCCCCGTATGTTTAGACCAGTTGACACTCCATGAGTGGTATGGTTAATATCACAATACTAAACAATGTTGGAATTAGTGAACTTAAACACAGAAGCCACAAACAATATGTTGCACAATTTACTGCCTGGCAAATTTTACTGCATCTCGCCAAGTGCATACTGCATACCTGTGACTGTGTTTTAACTGTTTCAGCTTAAGTATTATAAATTTCATATGATATATAACTGCAGTAAGCACATGGACAATCCCAGCAGCAAATTTTAGGCTGGGTTGACATGTGAGCCCAGGTCGATGAAAACATCCTTGCCTCAAAGGGCATTCAAAGACATGACCATGCTACCGTGGCTCCCTCCTTGGGCTAACTACTTCCATATGTTTTAAGCACACACAAAATATACACATTTCTGAACACACTCTGCCAGCAGAAGGCAGAAAGATTTTGACAGCTAGACATTGGCTTGACAAACACAGACTGACTTACAAGATGGCGTGCAGAAGTTCACTCTTTTTTCTTCTCTTCTGTATATTTCAAGGAGGCATCACCTACAGGACCAATGGCAATGCATGCAAATATACTGTTAGCTTCAAATAACTAGTTGATGTAATACTTTATGAGGCTGTCAGCTTTATTGTGTTGCTTCTCCATCAGAGCAAATATACTGTTAGCTTCAAATAACTAGTTGATGTAATACTTTCTGAGGCTGTCTGTTTTATTATGTTGCTTCTCCATCAGAGCAAATATACTCATCTCATCTCATCTCATCATGTTCCTCTTATACCTTGCGGTGTCGAGGTGAAGTATAAACTTCGTGAGAGTGCCCGGTTATGGGCTTCGTATATCGACATTCCCATGGATTCTGTTATTCCCTCCGTCCAACGTTTACGTGGTCGGCCTCTTCCTCTGTTTCCATCTGGTCTGTACATCATTGCTTGTTGTGGCATGCTGTTGACTGGTAGACTACTTGCATGGCCAAACCATTTGACTTGCTGCTTCCTAATAAAATCTAGTGCAGCTATAACCCCCACTTTAGTCCTGATTTCTTCATTTCTGATCTTATCTCTTCTTGATACGTTGAGTATTCTTCTCAGGAACCTCATTTCAGTTGTTGTGATTTTTCTTTTCTCTTTTTCTGTCATTGTCCAGGTTTGGCATTGGTAGCACAGAGTTGGTAGGAAGATTGTGTTGTAAAGTGCTTTCTTAGTAGTTATTGATACATGTTTGTTCTTTAGTATTGGTGCCATTTGTCCAATGAGTTTATTTGCCTTATTGCACCTATTTTCGATCTCGTCTTCTGATCTGCCATTTGATGATATTATACTTCCTAGGTACTTGAAGCTCTTTACTTGTTTCAAGGGATGTTCGTTTAGGTGAATTGTTGCTGTTTGTTCTTCTTTAGTTATAGTCATTACCTCTGTTTTGCTTGTGCTAATTTTCATGTTATGTTCCCTACACATTTCGTTTAGACTATTCATGTGGTCTTGTTATTCAGCTTCTGATTTTGCTATTAGTGCTTGGTCGTCCGCAAACAGGAGTTCTCTAATGGTTAGATTTGCAGATGGTTCTTCTTCTGTGTTCTCGTCATGCGGTATTCTTGCTGTCTCTGCTTGGCTGGTTTCTTTACATATGTTGTCTATATATGTTATGAACAAGAGAGGGGACAGGACACAACCTTGTCGTACTCCAGATCTTATGGTGAAGGGTTCTGAGTGTCCTCCCGTTGCTCTCACTATGCATTCACTGTTGTTGTATAAACTTCTACATAGGTTTGTTAGATGTGTACTCCCTCCATATTGTTTAAGGATTTCCCACAGCTTGTTTCTATCTACCCTATCAAATGCCTTTTCTTGGTCGACAAAGGCTAAGTAGAGTGTTTCATTGAATTCGATTGATTTTTCTATAAGTTGTCTAAGAGCAAAAATGGCGTCTGTGCATCCTTTGTTTTTCCTAAATCCAAGCTGCGTTTCGCTTAGCTGGGGTTCTAAAGTAGTTCGTAATCTTTTTTCAAGAATTTTGCAAAATATTTTCCCAGTATGACTCAACAGTGAAATGCCTCTGTATTGTGTGCAATCTCTTTTGCTGCCTTTGTTTTTCCAAATTGGGATAATTATGGCGTTTCCCCAGTCTCGTGGTGTCTGTTGTTCTACTCAAACATGGTTGAATAGTCTATGTAGCCAAGCTGTTCCTACTTCTCTTGCTGCTTTAATTAGTTCATTTGGTATTTCATCCTGTCCTGGTGATTTGTTCAATGGGGCTAATTTGATGGCTTCTATAATTTCTTCTTTTAGTATGTCTGGTTCTAGTTCTTCGGTGACATCTGTGTAGGTCTATTGAATTCCTGTGACATCTGATGGGATGTTAAGAAGTTGTTCGAAGTACTGCTTCCATCTTATTAGGATCTGTTTTTGTTCACTTATTGGTTCTCCATTTTCGCTGTTCAGAAGAGCAAATATACTGTTAGCTTCAAATAACTAGTTGATGTAATACTTTCTGAGGCTGTCTGTTTTATTATGTTGCTTCTCCATCAGAGCAAATATACTGTTAGCTTCAAATAACTAGTTGATGTAATACTTTCTGAGGCTGTCAGCTTTATTGTGTTGCTTCTCCATCAGAGCAAATATACTGTTAGCTTCAAATAACTAGTTGATGTAATACTTTCTGAGGCTGTCTGCTTTATTGTGTTGCTTCGTTAGAGCAAATATACTGTTAGCTTCAAATAACTAGTTGATGTAATATTTTCTGAGGCTTTCATTCCTGTTTTGTTGCTTCCCCATTAGAACAAATCTACTGTCAGCTTCAAATAATTAGTTGATGTAATACTTTCTGAGGCTGTCTGCTTTATTTTGTCACTTCTCCATTAGAGTAAATATGTTAGCTTCAAATAACTAGTTGATGTAATACTTTCTGAGGCTTTCATTCCTGTTTTGTTGCTTCTCCACTGGAGCAAATATACTGCTAGCTTCAAATAACTACAAATAACTAGTTGATGTAATACTTTCTGAGGCTGTCTACTTTATTGTGTTGCTTCTCCAATAAGTGTTGATGACATGTTACTCCTGTGATCCTTGTGTGTCCTTTAAAGCACTGGACAGATTGAGATCTAGCATAGGTGGTGATTTCAGTCACTGTCATGGGGAACAGTTACAGCCGCTGTGTGGTATATAATGGGATACCCTGTGCCTGCCTCAGGGAGCCAGCAGACTGCTGATGTTCAGGAGCCCCAGTCAAGACTGCTGCCATACGTCCTTGTCATACACCAGAGATAAATAGGGGATCTCAGAGTTGGTGCCCCTAGAAATGCATTGACCACAAACTATGATGTGGAAAAGCCTTGGCACTCTTCAGCCCACAACCACATCATGTGTAAATGATGTCCATTGAAGGTGTGCTCTATTATTTTCACATGCGGGTTCTAATTTCCACCGAGTGTCATTCCTGCTCAAATACAATTAGGTTGAAATGTCCATCAAACAAGAGTCCTACAGAAGTCATGCAATGCCCTACACAGCTCCCTAACCCGGTCAACACATGTCAGGAAGATATCAGACATGTCAGCTAGAAATATCATAGCTCTGCAATAAACTGACACAATGCAATTACATCTAAAACAAAAATATATTGGACAAAAGAAGAAGATGATTCGCCATGGAGGTCTCAACTTGATGAAGGGAAACTCCCAACAGTATCTCCTAGAGGTATGGGATAGGAAAAGGACAAGAGCGTGTGTTGAGTATCCACCTTAATAAGTATATAACTCTGCATCTAACAGAGCAGCACTATTACTTTTCCTTTAACAAAAAAAAAGACTACCCTTACACATCTTTAGGTGCATGAGGCACATCATTCTAGACCCATATTTTTATAACTGACATTCAACAGGTGGTTTGGTGAGCTTTACTCTGGTCACCTTTGCTTCCCAAGATATTTCCTAGCACCCATTTTAGGCTGAGTCAACATGGGATCCTAGATCGATTGTCAAAATCCACCCCTATGCAGATTTGAACCCATGACAGCTGGCAGTCGAGCACCTAGCCACTATGCTACCATGGACCCTCTTGCTTGTCCTGATATGATATACAACACAATGAACTAAACAGTCCAGGCGACATCACTGGTTTCAGATAAAACTGTAAACTTTACGGCAAATGTGAACCACAAATTATAACCATACAGGGATCATCATCATACAGCAGGTCTCCTGCAGAAAGTTGCTCTCCTCTCAGGCCACCAAAAAGATTCCAAATTATCTGCCAGTTCTCCTGCCTCCTGCACTTCCATGCCCAGGGTATCTGCCATGTTCTGTGTCCATCTTCATGCTGGTCTATTCTGTCCTCCTCTTCCAGGAACCATGTCTATAACAATGATTGTGCTCGCCAAACCTCCATGAGATTTATTATGGCCAAGGTATTTCAGTTTCCGAGATATGATGCTGGTCATCAGCCAGTTTTCTGTAATGTTCGAATCTGGTAGAATACCCGTATTTTAGCCTCTTCCATGTAAGTAAGAGGATCCCTCTACACACCTTAAATCCCATTGGGCATATGGTGCTAGATCCTATTTTTATAGACCAGTCAGCACTCAGTGGGTGATGTAGTCCTATCAGGCAAGCTACCTAGACTCTCCAAGAAACTTCCTGGTACCTACATTAGGTGGGGTTGATCTAGAAGCCTTAGTCAATTTAAAAATCCCCACCGATGTGGCTGCGTGGCCGCAGTTTATAATCCCGCATACTGCGTTCAAAACACAGCTTTGTTCGTTTTTTTTTTATGAAATGGTACGGGTGCTGGTCGTTCAGATAGCAATGGCAACAACTGAACGTAAACTCGTCCAGAAATCACAAAGAGACAAATAATGCTGGGGTCGACTGCTACGTCCGTAAAGAATATGCAACTAACTTTTTTTAAAAATCAATATGGATTTGAACCCATGACCTCCAGCCGGTAGACAAGCATCCAGCCATTGTGAATATGATATAGATAATAGATATCACATAACAGAAAGAAATTAAAACCAAACACAACAATTATGACCAAGCAAATTTGAAAAATAATCAGCTGTTGCAATGTGACATTACATACCATACGGAGGTAGTTTCCCAACCCATGGTTTCACTGGCGGTAGTGATGTATCAACTATTCTCTTCCTGTCATCCACATCGTCTTCATCCTCTGAATCGATTACGCCATCTCTGATCTCCATGCAACATAAACTATAGCACAGCACAGAGATGACGAAGGTAGGGAGACCAACAATTACTAGGAACAGCCATCGTGAAGCCTGCCAAATGCTCTGTGATAAAATCATTCATATAAGCATATATTCTGTGTTTATATTTTAAAAGTTATGAGACTGGGACTATTTCAATTCCAATTCCAATTTTCGAAAACAAAAATTCCAAATTCGGCCTCGTTCAACCTGCGTCTTTCAGCTGTGGTTATTGTTGAGGTCCGTGGTTTTTGTGGGTTCATTCACCCTAATTCTTGTCTTGTGCGCTCTTACGAGTTAGTCCTGATCCAGGACTGGTTCTGTTTGTTTGTGTCTGTGACGTCAGCTGGGGGATCGGTCGGCGGCTGTCCTTTGTGCTCGTCTCCTTTTGTGGTATCTTTTGTTAGTGAAGGCTCCTGGCTCATTCTGGCTTGACTGGTTGCAGTCCTTATAATGACTTTTTATTTGGTGTTTTTGCCTCCTTTTTGTGTATTTTCTGTATGAGCTTTTCGATGTTTTCATTTTCCTCCTTGCGCCTTTTTTCTTCTTGGAGTTTGAGCTTCTGTTGCCATTCGATTTTTTCCTCTGCGGTCATCCACGGGAGCATCTCTTCGTCTTCTATACAGTACATGAAGCTGGGTCCATCCTCAAAGTCAGTAATTCTATCTGGGTATTCTACCGGTCTCCTGAGTTTCTTGGGTTTCTTCTTTTCTCTTTCAATCCAGCACCTTTTGCTTTTCTGGTGCCTTAGTTCCTCAATCCTTGCCGACTCTCGTAGCTCCTCCAAGGTAGGCCACCGGGGCCTCTCCGTGTCATCATCAGGGTGCTCATTTCGGTTTTCTTCGGATGTCTGGCAGGATATTGTCGTGGCTGGGCTGCTGGCTTTTATCTTGCGGTTCCGGCCCGGTATCTTGTTGGATTTCATAGATCAAAATTTAACCTTTAACTCACATGTTCATGCTCTCGTTACACAAATAGCCAAAAAAGTATATTAACTTGTCAAAATTAAACATTTCCTTGACGAAAGCACAAGAAAGATATTCTATACTTCCCACATACAAACACATATTGATTATTGCTCCACAATCTGGGATGGATGCTCCAAATCAATAACAAAACGCCTATATTCACTCCAGAAAAGGGCAGTGCGTTTAATTAATGGTGAAAAGCTCACCGACAATTCTAACCTACATAAACGTCTTCGGTTACTGCCACTCCACAAACGACTACTTTTTAATAAGGCCAAACTAATTCACAAAATCCTATTTCAAAATGCTCCAAGCTACCTTTGGCCATTGTTTAAATATAACGCAAGACATAGCGAGCGACTAAATATACTTCATGTCCCTAAACCTAGGATAGACTTATATAAAACAAGCTTAGCATACTCTGCCACTCACTTGTGGAACAATCTTCCACAAGAAATCAAAGACACCACAAATCATTATACATACATTCGCAATCTGTTGAACACTACCTCAGTACTAAGTACATTCCCCCATAAACAAAACAAAAAATACAATAATACTGGTAAATTATCTCAAACGACAACTAGCCAAAACAGCATTCCCATATGTATGGCACGTTACAACTTCCTTTGGTATTTATAATGCCCATGTTAAACATTGCCTCAGTGAGTCATTTGTTATTGATTATTTTTCATGCGTTATAATGCTATTGTTCTTTTGTTGTCAAAAATTTGCTTCATAAGTGATGTTGAATGAAAGAGTGTATGAGAGGAAATTGTGAAGAAGGGCAGAATGTCAGACGGGCCTGCGTGCCCAATTCTTAACCCTTTGAAAATAAAGATGTTCATTCATTCATTCATTCATTCATTCATTCATTCATCTTGCGGTTTCTCTGTGTTCTTTTCTGTTTCTTTTGCTGGTTTGATTTAGGTTGGCTCACTTTCAGTTGTTAGCATTTCTCTTACCGCTTTGATGTCTCGTAGAATATTTCATTTATCTTTGTCATCTGCCTCATGTTCTCCACCTCTTGTTTGATGTCCCGCTGGATCTCCTTTATTTCAGCAAGAAGTTTCCCATTGTCGCTGGTTGGTGTCGATGTTTGCAGTAGCTTGACTTGCTTCTTTAACTCATCAATCTGGCTTTGCAGTTGCTCTTTCTCGGCTTGTGAGATGCAGGTTGCTGTCTCGCACCTCCGCATTGCGTCCTTATATGGTGTCTTTATGGTGATGGTGATCTTTAAGACGTCTCTGTCTTTGAAGGTACGGACAGCCTAAGTATCTTGCTCCATGCTTGCCCAGGCAGTTGGCGCACTTTCTTTTGTTGTTGAGTGCTCGGAAGTCCTTACTGCGGCATGTTGCTCTGCTGTGGCTGGCCCTCTGGCATCTTGAACATTGATTGACTCTTGGGATGAATCTCTCCGACTGTTGTATTTTCTTGCTGATTGATACTGTGATCGGCATTTCGCTGCCCTGCGACGTCACAACTGCCAAGTTTGTAGGTATCTTGGAGTAGGTGAGTGCCACATGGCGTTTAGACAGAATGACGTCATCGGAAAATGCGGTAGTAAATGATAGAGGGAAAACCCCACAAGAAACTAAGGAAACTTAGAAACAGGGAACGTCAGACGACAACAAGGAGGGACAAGGGAGAGGACCTTGGGTGATTCGGCTGAGGTGCGACATATTGTGTGAAGCCCGTGTTCGTTTGGAGAGTTGGTTGTGAGAAGGCAAAGGCTTGGCTGAGGACTATCAGGTGGAGGATGTCTAACGAAGAAAGTGTCAATACTGAGCAGAGGACCTGAAGGCATGGAACACCTAGACAAACCTGTGAAAATGAGAACAGCGGAGATAGATTGAGCTCCTAACTACAGTCGGACATTACCGGGATAGAGTCGTAAATATTTTGTGTGAATGCCGTTCCTGTGTTAAAAGGAACCATTCATTTTCTCGATTAATCCATTGTATTGATCCAGCGCATCATTAAAAGAATGTGTGAGTACTGTTGTTTAGGATGGCGTCGGTTGATTCTTCGTATTACAGTTCGATAGTTCACGTGAGCTTATTATTGCTTCAACGTTAACGTTGCCAATTTGATAATTGCGAGAGTTGCGTTGTGGCAGATGTGGGGGCTCGTCCGGGACTATGAATTTGATATCTGTCACATTCCTGGCAAAGACAATAATTTGGCAGATCTTCTTAGTCGTCTCTAAAAAAATTATGTATGTTATATTTTCTTACTTATTGTCTGCGTTCGTATTTGGATTTTCGTTAGGCTGATTAACATATGTTGCATACATTCACCCAGGTAGATTACTGTTGGAAACAACAAATTGCGAATTATGTGAAATTTATTAGTGTTGTTCGGATATGTACATAGTTTGGTTAATTCGTTCTTTGGCAGGGACATTGTTCGCCATGACAAGTGACACTGCACAGTTGAGTGTGATTGACCATGTGCGCTGTAATTGACGAACTATACCTGAACATTTCTGGATTATCGGAAATCGTTTGTATTTCTAAAATAATGTTATGTCATATTAGTACGGCATATTCGTATTAAACAGTGATAGTATAGTTATATTTCGAGGATCGAAACCTGACTCTTGATGAGAGTATATATGTGGAACACTGATACAGTAGATGAAAATAGACATGGTTTTCGTCGCGAAACGACATATGTCAATATTAATTGTACCTTTGTGATCACTACTTGAGTAACATTATTAATTTATTGCTAATGCGTAGCATAGAATTATATATATATTTTCTTTCACATAATTTCAGTTCATAGAGTTAAGTAGTTACATATTCTTCTTATTATTATTATTGTTCATATTTAGTACTTAATTATACATATGATGAGTCATAGATTTTTCAATTCTCATTGTGATCGCCATTGCCAAGTATAACCACCACATTATGAAATACGCCGGTAAATAATATTGTCACTCGGTTGTTATTGCCACACCTACACAAAGAGTTTATGATGACGTCTCTAAGGAGCATTTACCTCGACTACGCCTAAAATTATGACGTCATAATACTAATACCGCACCTACCCATTTAATGAGATTGAGATTCTTGACATAGCACAGATGGTTACAAGACACTAGTAAATGCAACTGGTACCTGTTTATTCCTCACGTCCCCTTACTCCAGGTTTTGACCTAGAGAAGGACGCTTGTCCTTAGGGACAAATGAGGGACTGATCTTTATGATTAGTTAGTACAGCCTCCCCATGGGCTGTATACACGACATCTACCGTTGGTGTGTAGATTGGAGGGCGTGCCCGTTGTATATATATTTTTTTATTTTGTGGGTAATGGATAGGTGTCCATAGCATCTTGCTAGTCCGATAAAAGTCATTATGTCTACACTGCTATGTGTCAGGTTAATTCTCTCGATGAAAAAAAAAATGATTTCATCATTTTAAAAGGGAGGGGGGCATACTGCCACATGGCGTTTAGACAGAATGACGTCATCGGAAAATGCGGTAGTAAATGATAGAGGGAAAACCCCACAAGAAACTAAGGAAACTTAGAAACAGGGAACGTCAGACGACAACAAGGAAGGACAAGGGAGAGGACCTTGGGTGATTCGGCTGAGGTGCGACATATTGTGTGAAGCCCGTGTTCGTTTGGAGAGTTGGTTGTGAGAAGGCAAAGGCTTGGCTGAGGACTATCAGGTGGAGGATGTCTAACGAAGAAAGTGTCAATACTGAGCAGAGGACCTGAAGGCATGGAACACCTAGACAAACCTGTGAAAATGAGAACAGCGGAGATAGATTGAGCTCCTAACTACAGTCGGACATTACCGGGATAGAGTCGTAAATATTTTGTGTGAATGCCGTTCCTGTGTTAAAAGGAACCATTCATTTTCTCGATTAATCCATTGTATTGATCCAGCGCATCATTAAAAGAATGTGTGAGTACTGTTGTTTAGGATGGCGTCGGTTGATTCTTCGTATTACAGTTCGATAGTTCACGTGAGCTTATTATTGCTTCAACGTTAACGTTGCCAATTTGATAATTGCGGGAGTTGCGTTGTGGCAGTGAGGAGCCGCTCCGCCTTCAAGAATCGGATGTGAAGATTTTCTTCTCATAGCTGCTTCAGGATTTCTTCATCTGTCGTCTCCACTTGAATCTGCTTGACAACCCATCGGACAGTTGAGTCCGTGTTCCCGGCTCTGGTGTCTTTCTCTTCCTTCTTCTCTGCTGTCTTGGGTCTTGTCTGTGGTGGGCTGTCGATCTTCTCCCTCGTGGTTGTTTCAGTAGTAGCTATAGTTTCAGGTTCTTTGATGCAGCTAGCAGGCAGGCTCTCCACGTTCGTCTTCTTGACGGTCTTGTCGGCTCCCACACTGCACATCTTGGTTGCCATGTGTCTTTTGGTGTTCTTGCCACGTGCCATTTTGCCCCCTATCAGGCTGCTTGACTTGTTCAAGTGTGAAAACGACTGGGACTACAAATCAACATTAATTTATAGCAGTAAAGGCTACATCTGCCTTATCATGCATCAAATCATCCCTTAATGATGCGGCACCAGCCAATCTGTCACCTGTTCGTTTCCAGCCACAACAGAGTGTCCTGGAGAAAAGATCCATCAAATGCTCACAACCTGCGATCTCTGAATCGATGCTAGCCATTCTGCACAAAGCATGCCAGTAATTCAATGCAACTGCCTTCCCTTGTTTTCTCCCATCAATTAAAGAACTCTGAAAATACCTTGGATGGCCAAAATGAGTCACTAAATGTTTTTACAGAGCCTAATATACAATGGCATGAGTGTGGTCAGTAGAGGGTTCGATGCCCGCACTCGTCATTAGCTAAGGAAGGGAAAGACTGGCCACCTGTTGCTCCATGCACTCAGGCCTAAGGAATGTGACAGCCCTAACACTTCACATACCCACAGCAGCTTCTTGCCACAGGACTTTTTTTTTTTGTTTTATCAAGGATGAACTCTACATATACTGCTTACTGTCATCAATTATATTGAATATAAATGTCATAGACGAGTTCTAATAATATCATGGATACAGAAAAGAATAAATGAATCCATACAAGAGCTGAATATTGAAGAAGGTTGGCTACTAAAGACGATAAAACAAAGAAAATTGAAATATTCTGGTCACTTGAAAAGTCATGAAACTTTGGAGAGAACAATAATGGAGGGGTATATGCCCCGGAAGAGAGGAAGAGGACGGCCAAAGAGAAGATGGTGCAGGATGTGACAGATGTTCTCCAGATGGGTTTATCGGATGCGTGACATCTTGCTTATGACCAAGAAGTTTTCTGGAGGGTTGTTATGGGAGCGAAGTTTTGCAAAGGACATGCTACTGTGCTACTGAATGAATGAATGAACTACCATCAAAAAACTGTATTAATCTTAAAGTTTCCTTACAATGGTAAGCCAGGCTACTCTACATATACTTCTTACTATCATCAAGAAACTGTATTCATCTTAAAGTTTTCTTAAAATGGGAAGCCAGGCTACTCTACATAAACTTCTTATTATCATCAAGAAAATTATTCATCTTCAAGTTTCATTACAATGGGAAGCCATGCTACTCTAAATAATCTGCTTACTATCATCAAGAAACAGACTGATCCTAAAGTTTCCTTACAATGGGAAACCAAGCTACTCTACATATAC
Source organism: Cepaea nemoralis (assembly GCA_014155875.1). Taxonomy (NCBI): domain Eukaryota; kingdom Metazoa; phylum Mollusca; class Gastropoda; order Stylommatophora; family Helicidae; genus Cepaea; species Cepaea nemoralis. The sequence goes on along the minus strand of JACEFZ010004081.1, from coordinate 93,809 downwards.
TTCTTACTATCATCAAGAAACTGTATTCATCTTAAAGTTTCTTTGCAATGGGAAGCCAGGCTACTCTACACATACTTCATACTATCATCAAGGAAACTGATTGATCCTAAAGTTTCCTTACAATGGGAAGCCAGGCTATTCTACAAATACTTCTTACTATTATCAAGGACATCAGCTCAAACATCATTCCCTTCAGTCTCATCAGAATACCAGTTCCTCCATAAGCCTGGAGAAAGAAGAAATAACAGCTTTCAAAGTAACAAATAGATCAAACTGAAGCACAAATGTGTGTTCTAGATTGCATGTTATATCTGGTTCACTATTCACTCTTTCTATGTCAAACATGGCACTGTGTGATTGGCTATTAGGCAACTGGGACAATGAAAGTCAATGTTTCACTTGTAAGAGTGCCTCTTACTCCTAAGATTATACAATTACAAACATATTTACCAATTCTATGCACAAACACATTGTGCCCAAATGTGCAATTAAAGTACAGGACCTTATTTTGGGGCAAGTGCAGAAAATCAGATATCTAGGCATATGGATAACATCAGATGGAAGATGCATCATAGAGATAAAGAGCAGAACAGGACAAGCAAAAACTCCATTCTATCAAATGAAGAACATTTTGTGCAATAAGTCACTGTCCTTGAAAGTTAGAAAAAGAATTTTTTGCATGCTACATAGAACCAGTTTTAACATACGGCTGCAAATCCTGGACAATTAGTAAACAGGCGAAACAATCCTTGGAAGCCTTTGAGATGTGGCTTTATAGAAGAATGTTGAAAATTAATTGGACAGCCGAAATGAGCAATCAGGATGTTTTATGGGAAGCTGAGTTGCAAAGACAACTTATCACAAACATCAGAAAGAGGCCGTCATCATCTTGTGCCCACGTTATGAGACGACAACAGGAAAATGTTTGAAAACCAGAAAGATTTGTGGAAAGAGAGATAGAGAAAGCAAGCCTGAGAAGATTCTTGACAGTCTTGTGTAATGGCGTGGAAGGGAGTCAACACATGAATTAATCCATGATGTCGGAGATCGGAATTTGTGGAGAAGAATGATCGCACATGCCAGCAGGCAAGGCACTGGATGATGATGATGCACAAAAATCTTTTGATTTTGCTTCTCATAATGTGGCCATTCTTCATCTTCTTCTGCCTTTTATCACTCACTGGAGCATCAACAAACATATACAGCATAAATATTTGCACTGAGGTAAAGACTACTGAATAAGTGCAGAAGTTTCCCAATATGGACCAAATGATTATGGAGGATGCTCGCAGTGAAGCTGAAATCACATTTATTATCACAATAGCCAAAGAAGCCTTCACAGAGAAACAAACATTTCTTTAACTTATTCGGTGCAGAAGGATAATATATTGCCAAATTTGAATAGAAGGATGATATATCACTGTATTAGTGTCCAATGTGGTATTTGTTTTGCTTCTACATCTCCCACAATTTCAATGCTCAGTGAAAGGGAATTTACATTCAAATACTTGATTTATTTGTTGTTTCGGGATTTGAGATTTTTAAATATTGAGCACAACCCACTACTGGCAACGCTGATCGCACTCTGGTATGAACCTAAGACCTATCCACGTCAATGTGGAAGCACTAAACTCGAGTTTCGCTCTCATTTGAGCTCTTCAGTAGTGCATATCCTTGACCGGACCCAGAAACATACCCCGGATCACTGGCGAGTGAAGCGGGTGTGTAAACACTAGACCACGCGGCACACGCTGGACACAGCCAAATTATCACAACAGAATACCACAACGTCACCCATCGTAGGTACTTCGCTTCACACGCCAGTGATCCGGGGTATGTTTCCGGGTTCGGTCAAGGATATGCACTACTGAAGAGCTCAAATGAGAGCGAAACTCAAGTCTAATGCTTGCACATTGACGTGGATAGGTCTTAGGTTCATACCAAAGTGCGATCAGCGTTGCCAGTAGTGTGTTGTACTCAATTCAAATACTTGTTCATTTTATTGTGCACCAAGCTTGATCCAAACCTATGGCTGTGAATTAATTAACAAAGAAAATGAATCTTGAGCTGCTGAAACGAACAATCACTATGCATATCTAGCTTCACTCATGTGTTCCTGGGGCCCATGGGGAAACAAAGGTAGTGACACTGTCATCTATCATGCATGTCATAAGAGGCAACTATGGAGGGTTGGTGTGAGACTGGTCAACTGGTCACATAGACAACTGTAGCTGCAGAATCCCACCAATCATGGACAAGTCTAGAAAGGGCTTGGCATGAGTTGGTTGAGGACCTAAGATCCATTGATAGAGGAAAGGCAGCAGAAGAAGTAGAAATCTGGCTAGTAGCACTATACAGCGCTGAAACACAGACTCTAAACAGAAAGATTAATCTGAGCTGGTTTGTTATTTGCTGGATGCAAAGAGTAAGCCAGACATAAAAGAAATAACAAGTTCTTGAAGCAAACAGACAAATAGTGAAAGATATATAAACACATAGGCTATCCTGGCCAGCTCACTCACTAAATGGAGGTCTACTACTGACAAAACTGTAGGGCAACATCCAAAGGAAAGGCTCAAGAGGACATTCAAGGAACAACATCACACAGCAGGCAAGGACACTGGGGCTGAGGCTGAACTGAAGAGACATGCTGAGACCAGGAGATAGTAAAGTGGCATGACCAGATGACTTGAACACCAGTCTTCAGACTGACTACAAGACCCACGGCGGAAAAGGCTCATTCATTGGGGAATTACAGGCCCATCTACACTCAACCCAAATAGGAAAATGTAGGCAGACTTTCAATCAGGCTGCCACTGGTACCATCAGTATGGGCACTCTTTGCTGGCTCTAGAAGAAGGCGAGAGAGCACATGTGGGAGTATCTCAAGTACAATGACTTTGATCCCTAATTTTACATTCAATAATGTGTTGATGTTGATGCTGCAGAAGTTTTCTGCCAGAAGATTACAAATAACAAACACGTGCAGTAAATATTTAGTCAAGGTAAGATTCATCATCATCATGTGCCATGCCAGTAAGCGTGGGTGGTCATGTTTTGCCATCTCACACGATCACCACAGTCATGGATCAGCTCTGAGGTTTTTCTCGACCATGCCACGTGGTCAAGCCATCCAGGTATTTACTTCTCTGCCTTCCCCTTGTTCTTTTTCCCTCAATCTTGCCAGTTGTCACCAAGTTCTCTAAACTGTCTTCTCATAACATGCCCAAAAAGTTTTGACTGTCTACATCTAATTTCTCTAACCAATTTAGTTTTAATTTGCTTCTTGTAGGACTTGCTCATTGGTTTTTATATCTGTCCATGGTATTCTTTATTTTAATCAGAAACCACATTTCCACTGCCATTAAATGTTTTTCAGCTTGTTTGTTCATTGTCCACATTTCACATCCATACAAAAGTACAGGTTCTTTTTTAGTACATGCACACTATTTATAGTAGTGATGGTCTGATTTGTGCGTGTGGGTTAACTTTCCATATTAACAGTGCCCCTCGCCATCAGATGAACCCACTCCAACTTCAGAGGTACTTGTAATTAATGTCCCCAAACCAAGGATGACAGGTCAACATTTTAGTCCAGCTGTCCGGTGTAGGGGTTGAATCGCTTACCTTGGCATCAGCACACCAGATGTTTAAGAACACGCGTTCTTATCCATTTGGCCATGCGGACCTGTGTACAGGTTCTATGTACCACTTCAACAAGTTTCCTTCTTGCAAAACGTGCCTTCACCTACCTTCAGCTAGTGAAGATAACATTACCAATTTGACAATCAAGTCATAAAGTAACCAAATACCTGTTCTTTTCCATCAGCCACATTTGTTAAATATTCTATTAGAGCCAGGCCTGTGATATTGCTGGCATTCGAGGTCATGTAGTATAAGCGGTTCTCTGTCTCCATGACCATGAAGACAGGTGTAGGCAAGAAAGACATGGCAATGTTGTTAACTGTCTGGCTGCTGTCCATCCACAGGAACTGAAACTGGCTGAAAGCAAATAAACGGTGAGGTGTTGCCGGACGGTATGTGGTGTCAGGTAGGGGTAGTAACTCTCATGGTGGTGGTGGTGGTGGGGGGTGAGAAGGAAAAGAGTGTGTTGTCATGACCCAGTTCTGAGCTGGTTTGTGAGCTCTGATCACAGTCACGCCTTATGCATGAAACCCACGGTCATGTGCTGGTCAGGAGAAAAGCGTCTCCTAAAAGCATCATTCTGAGGATGACTGTAGTCCAAGTCAGATGGGTCAAGATTGATTGTGGCAATGGCACATTCACAGTGCCACTTTTATGATTTAGTTTTATTTATTCTACTGATAATATTTTAGTGAAGAATGATACTGTGATTATGTGAAGTATCTATGTGAGAATAGATGATAAAAAACTTGTTCAGCTTCCTGTTAAATCTGTGACTCTTAATATGTTGCTCGCCATGTAATGTTAGAGTGAAAAAGTAATATTGAAACAGTCTCTCAGAATTCAGCAAATAATAACTGTCACTCTGCAGAGCCATTAACAATATCTTATGTGTGGCGAACATGAGGAGACCGTGCCAAATACAGGGTCAGTATAAACAGTCATATTACAATGGTCCAGCACAACTAAACAACAACAACAACAAAACTTTATTTTGAAAGGGTTAAGAATTGGGCACGCAGGCCCGTCTAACATTCTGCCCTTTTATCACTCTCTTTCATACATTATACCATTCACACATCATTCAAGGCTAACTGAAAACAGCAACAATATAAAAGATATGCATTATAAAGGCATGTGGAAAAATTAAAAATCAATACTACACGACTCAGTAATAGTAATAACTGGTGTGGCACTTGTTATTAGCTATGTGGCATATACTGGCCTACCAAAAGGGGACTGGCTGTCATACTAGGGTTTTATTATTATTATTACTTCTATTATTAAGGGGGAAGGTAATCCGTACTGAGATAGTGTTCAAATAATTTGCGATTATATGTATAGGGATTGGTGATGTCTTTTATTTCATGTGGAAGATTGTTCCACAGCTGAGCTGCAGAGTACGTTAAGCTTGTTTTGTATAAGTCTATCCTAGGCTTCGGAATGTGTAATATATTTAATCGTTTACTGTGTCTAGCATTATATTCAAACAATGGCCAAAGGTAATTTGGGGCATTCCGATGTAGGATTTTGTGAATTAGTTTGGCCTTATTGAAAAGCAGACGTTTGCGGAGTGGTAGTAACTGAAGGCGTTTATGCAGGCTAGGATTGTCAGTTAAATGTTTGCTATAAATTAAACTCATGGCCCGTTTCTGGAGTGAGTAAAGTCGCTTGGTGCTTGAATTGGAACAACCGTCCCAGATTGTAGAGCAGTAGTCAAAATGTGTCTGTATGTGAGACGTATAGAATATTTTCCTTGTGTCCTCATCAAGGAAATTTTTAATTTTGGCGAGTTGGTAGACTTTTTTCGCTGTTTGTTTAGTGAGCGCTTGAACGTGAGGATTAAAGGTTAGGTTTCTATCAATGATGAGGCCTAATGTTTTGTGCTCAATTACACTTTCTACTGGCATGTTATCGATGTGAAGTTGAAGTGATCTGTGTGAATTTAGAGTCTGAAGTCTTTGTCTGGTTGTTAATAACATAGATTTTGTTTTAGTGATGTTAATTTGCATACGGTTCGCATAGCTCCACCTAACTACATTATTTAATTCTTGTTGCAAAGACGACTCCAGCAAATTACTGCTTTCAGCGTTTGTATACACTGTACAGTCGTCTGCAAATAGATCGCAGGACGACGAAAGATGCAAAGGTAGATCATTAATATATATGGCGAATAATAGAGGGCCAAGAATAGAGCCTTGCTGGTACTCCAGTATTGAAGGTAGTGGTTTAGGACAGAGATTTATTGTATGATAGCTACTTGATTTCTGTTTGACAGAAAAGATGTTATTAGCGTCACAACATTAGGGCCAATTTTCATTGTCTCTAGTTTTTTAATTAAAATGGCATGGTCTATCATATCAAATGCTTTTCTGAAATCGATAAACACAGCTCCACATAGATTGTTGTTATTTATATTCTGGTGCCAATTTTCTATCATGTTTGTTAGGGCCGTATGGCAAGAATATTTTGGTCGAAATCCTGATTGACTGTCAACTATAAGCTTGTTGCGATCTAAATACTGTAATGTTACCTTATGGATGTATTTTTCTAGTGGTTTAGATAGTGATGATAGTAAAGAAATGGGTCTATAATTGTTCGGGAGACCATTGTCCAATCAACCAGATTTAAGGAGAGGATACACTTTAGCGATTTTGAGAGCTGATGGAAAATGACCTTTGGTGAGACACTGATTATATACATAGGTTAGTGATACACAGATCACTGGCGCAGCACAGCGGAGAATCCGACTACTGATTCCATCTAGCCCAGATGAGTTTGTGTTTTTTAGGTTACTGAGGTAAGTGAATACTTCAGTGACTGTCATTAGCGGTATGTCAGAAAGGATATCTCGGGGGCATCTAGTCTCGCAAAACGATGACAGTAAAGTTGCAAGGAGAATTTGGTATTGTAGCCTTCAACTGATCTATGTCATTTTGAAAAAAGTTACTGAATTGATCACATGAAATAGGATTTGATGGTAATGAATTTGAGAAGTTATACTTGTTTGTCAAGGTGTTAATTGCCTTCCATATATCCTTACTATTTGTTTTATCCATTACTAAGTTCTTAAAGTAATTTTTCTTTTCTTTTCGTATGGTATATTGAACTTTGTTTCTAAGAGTACGGTATGTGCTGAGATCCCGCTTTTTATGTGCCTTATCTCTGTCTCTCATAATTTCAAGAATTTCCTGGGTGATCCAACGTGGTTTGATGTGATGATTTACTCGAACTTCCTTGATTGGCACAGGATTAAGCAGGGTCATGACAACTATTAACTCTACCAATGACTGGACCCACCTAGTCTCAGTCTATGCCATGTGTATGTCTCTCTCTCTCTCTCTATATATATATATATATATATATATATATCCATCCATTATGTACCATGCCGGAAAGCATGGGCGGTCATGACTCGCCATCGCACTCGATCACCAGAGTCGTGGATCAGCTCCGTGTTCCTGTCTCGACCATGCCATGTGGCTAAGCCATCCAGATATTTACTTCTCGGTCTTTCCCTTGGTCTGTTCCCTTCAATCTTGCCAGTTGTCACCAAATTCTCCAATTCATTTCTTCTCATAACGTGTCCAAAAAATTTTGACTGTCTACGTCTAATTTCTCTAATCAATTTACAGTTTTCATTTGTTTCCTGTAATACTTGGTCATTGGTGTTTCTGTCTGTCCATGGTATTCTTTGCATTCTCCTCAGAAACCACATTTCTGCAGCCATCAGATGTTTTTTCAGCTTGACTGCTCATTGTCCAAGTTTCACATCCATACAAAAATTCAAGCTCTATGTAGCACCTCAACACTCTTTTTCTTGTTTCAACTGACATCTTTTTATTGGTCAGTATGTTTTTCATCTTGCTAAAGGCTACTTTCGCCATGGCGATTCTTGTTCTAATCTCTTCAAGGCATCTCCCATCAGATGTTATGACTGTTCCGAAATAATTGTACCGATTCACTTGTTGAAGAATATTCCAGACAAGAAACCAGGCAGGACCAGACATACAAGTTCACCTTGGTTATCTACTGCAGTCATGCTTCTGTTTTAGCCATCTATATCACGTACTGGATATTTCATTCCATGTTAGTTAGTTAGTCGCGGTTTCAACTTCACGGCAACATAACTGTTCTGTGCCAGTGAATATCACAAAATGCACCTCACTGCCCCATGTGAACAATGGAATAGACAGGACCGGGGTTTTATCCCATATGGCTCGGTCTCTTTCTGCAGGGCGACCCACCGAAACCGCCGCACAAAGCATGAACTCCGTAGCTACAGCGAGACTCCCAGGAGTCTCCTGAAAAATGCACTCGTGAACCGAAAAGGAAAACCAGTCAATCCAGCAACTGCCGGCCGTCATCGTTCCGAACATGCAGTTCACGCGAAAAATAACCGCCGACAGATGCAAAAGCATTCCACGTGAAATTCACAGCTTACAGTGTCACGCCACGCACTCACTCAGTAGCAGGACGATGGAACCATAGTCGCCTCTTACGACGTTCATGGTAGTCAACAGTGTTACTATTCTTTGCTCTCCCGTATGGGCCCCGGCAACACACGGGCATTCCATGTGTTTATAAGTAGTTCCACACACTTTTCAATTTCATAATTAACTCTTTTGTCCCAGCCAGCTGTTAAATTAACCCACTGATTAGGAGCCAACATGGTAACTCTTTCTTAGGTTCATACCAGAATATGACCAGTGTTGTTAGTAGTGGGTTGTGCTCAATCTTTAAACCTAAAATCCCGAAACAACCAAATAAATCTATTATGTACATGTTTAATTTTAACCCAATGTATTCATCTTGCTGCTTTAACTCCTTCTCATCTCCTTTTATACATTTTGAGATATACTGGCTATATTATGCAAATCCCGTATGTTTGTAGTCCAGTCAGCACTCAATGGAAGAAATGGCCAGCATCTCCCCATCCACCTTGACTTCCCATTACATGTCTTCATACCCATTGTAATCTGGGTCGACCTGGGAGATCAAGTTAAACAGTATGCCTTGAAAAGGCACATGAGCACAGTGGAATCAGGCCAGCGTGTAAGCCACTGCACTATCGCAGCTCCCTTCTCTTTCATACAGTGATTATTTCTCCATAACAAATGCCTGGGACTAACAAATTTAAGATGGAACTCAATTAAGAGAGTGAGGTCAACGCTGCCTAACTCTCCTCCACTGAAATCAAAGTGATGTGCAAGATGTACTTCCATCTCATCTCAGTCTTGTCTTCACTGTGGCAGACATTTCAGTGTTAAAACAGACCATTTTCTGCTGAATAAATTCAACAAAACACTACCTGTGAAATCTGACTCTCTGGCCAAAAGCCACTTTCTCAAACATGTGAAACAACCTGAAATGGATCGGGAAAGAAAACACAGAAATTAACATACAATAAAACATAAGATCTGAAAATGGATAGACTCAATGTGATCACAGAGATGTCTATGCAATAATTTGACAATTTCCCAACATTGTTTAATCACCACAAGACACGTCTAATTGTACACTGACTCACTGATCTCCACTGTTTGTTCTCTCAGAAACCAACATCAGTACAACTGCCATAATTATAGCATTATTGTTTCTTGTGTATTAAACAGATACATGATTCATTGAAGTACATATATTTTACCCCCATGGCTTGTGCTTTCATCATCACTGACAGCAAAATTCCAACTCCTGGCCTTCTAACAGGAGAAGAAGCTCTAGATATGTATGTACATACATACTTTCGCAGACACGTGTGTACATTCATACATATCTAAACTTGAGTAAGACCAGTCTACTCTAGCAAAAGAAAGGTGCTGAAGATGGTGCCTGGAGGCGCACCATAGCAATCAGAATGGCCCACAAACATGCTAGTGAACGAAAGAAGATGTCACTGCTAAAAACTGTACATGACGACATTCAGCTGTAGAATAGTTTCTCATACTTCAGGTTACCTAGCGTACCTAAAGGTTTATACACTACTCATGGCTCTAATCCCATGCACAAACATGCCTATCACTGATTCATTCAGGAAGCTTGTGTTCAGACAAGCAATGGCTAAACCAACAATGATTCTCATGCCCAGACACAAAGACAACTGATCACAAACATCACAAAGTGGTAGCTGACATTACTGGCCTCATTGTGAGAAGACAAAAATGAAAAGATTCAGGATGACAGCGAGGGAAGATTCTTGACAGTCTTTTATCATGGCATGAACACACTTCAGTACATGAATTGACACATTATGTTGGAGATTGCAAGATGGTAAGGAGCACTACCATCCACGCCAGTTGGCAAAGTATTTGATATTGAGGTGATCAACAATATCTGCCATTTATAATTCACGATGACTTGTTCCTTCCCACTCTCACACACTCTGTTATTTGCCTAGATAACATAACAGGTTGGTTGCCACTCCTGCCCAAGGTTGAGAGAATTGTCAAAATCAACAAACCATTGTAGTTGTACCGACTCTTTCTGTCCCAGACAGTCGCTAAATGAACACAACCTATATAAGCTGTGCTGCAGAGGCCAAAAAGACATCCTTGGTCTGCCGACTGTTGCTGGTAGGCTCAAGGTGATGCAGGCGAAGGCATACCTCAGAGTAGCTGCAGACACAGACCACCCACTGCATGAGGCGCTGGATGCAGTTAAGGGTCAGCGACTGATAAGAGGGAAATCATGGATGGCTCAGGCGGAGGATACGATAGGTGTGCCCCTTGGAGAACATTAGGCGTGGAGAGGAGTGGGTCAGAGTGCCAGCGGAGCAGTCAGACTTGTGCAGAGTTATAATCACATTAAGCCGGGAGTGCAGGGAGTGGCCAGCAGGGGCCACGGAAGTGGAAATCCAGCAACTAATTCAGGACAATGCTCACTCAAGTGATGTGATTATCTACAAAGATGGTTCGGTGTCAAGAGGTGAGAGAAGTGGCTGGGGGTTCATAGCCAAAGCTAATGGTCGATGTTTGGGGCAGGAGAGCCTGGCATATGATACCACAACATCCAGCTTAAGAATGGAGGTGGAGGAAGTCACTGCGGCTCTCCGCTGGATGGAGAATATGACACACACACACATCGTGATTGTAACTGACTCAGAAAGCATGCTGACGAGGGTGAGGACGGGCAGACTTCGTGCGGAGTGGCTTGCTTCGCTTCGGAGGTCACGGGTGACAAGCATCGCCTGGATCTTTTCTCCGGGGCATGCCGGTGTGCTGGGAAATGAACAGGCAGACAGATTGGCTGGCTCTGCAGAACTTGGTGGAATATTGATACATGACAAGGCACACGTGGTTGCAGCCTTGTGGGAGCACGTGCACACCTCGGAGGAGCAAATGGATTACCATGGTCTGGCAAGAATGAGACAACGAGGAGTGACGAAGGGATCTGGCCGACGCTCAACGCTCAGAAGAAAGGCGAGACGGACTTGTAATCAGATTGCTACTGGTACTATTAGTGTTGGAACTCTTCGCTGGCTGCTCAGGATGGGGACGGAGCACTTATGGGAATGCCCCGAATGCTGTGATGTCGATTCCTAAATCAATCAATCAATCAATCAAAACCTATATAAGTTATTAACCAAAATCTGTCTGTCCCAGACAGCTGTTACATAAACACAACCCATATGAATTATTAACTGAAATCTGTCTCAGACAACTGTTACATAAACACAACACATATGAGTTATTAATTTAAATCTGTCTCAGACAATCTTATATATAAAAGGCGATCTCCGTCTGTCCGTATGTCCTTTATGCGCTCGCGAACGGCCCATCCGATTGAGATGAAATTTTCTACACGTCTTCCTTTCATTCCAGCGCAGCCCACTGTCATATTTTTTTAGTGTGAAATCGGCTGCTTACCCAATATTATTTAATTTTCCATTTTTCATTATAATTTCATATATCTCAGGGGACCTAACTCTGTAAAAGTTATTTCAAGGGGCATAACTTTTCTTTATACCTTATAGTCATATTGTGGCATCGTTTTCAAAGATTTATAAACTCTGTGTCTATAGTTATGTACCGGCATATGAGTTATAATAAATAGTGATACAATTTTTAAGGCATTTTCAAAGTTTTCATAAAAATAATGCACAATGCATAACATTGTAACTCATCTTTTTATGCTTAAGAAGTTACTGTAGTCATGCAGGTGATTAGAAAGAGTTTTCATTAAAAATAATGGATGGTGTGTGGAAGGACATTCTTTTAAGTTACTTTTTTTGTTGTATGAATTTAATGAGATGCTACCCGCCAGGAGCTGGGCGAAGCCACGCCGGGTCAGATAGATAGACAGACCCACCTTTTCGCTGAAGTTGTCTACTCCTCCTTTTCCTTCTTCTGCTGATGCTGCTGCCGCCGCTCCGTTTACCCAAGTTAATTCTTGGGGAAGATGTAAAGATCTTTCAAGTGCTCTTTCTAATGCTTTTTGTAAGTTGGTCTTCGTTTATCTAAGGTTGTTCTAACTGCAACCAATAAATGATTAGACAGACAGGCAGACAGACAGACAGACAGAGAGGGAGGGACGGACGGACAGACAGACAGACAGACAGACAGACAGACAGACAGACAGACAGACAGACAGACAGACAGACAGACAGACAGACAGACAGACAGACAGACAGACAGACAGACAGACAGACAGACAGACAGACAGACAGTCGGGAACTTATATGACTACTTATATGAATTAAATGAGATGCTCGCCATCAGGCCGGATCAGACAGACAGACAGACAGACAGACAGACAGACAGACAGACAGACAGACAGACAGACAGACATATAGACAGACAGACAGACAGATAGATAGTCGGGAACGGGAACGGGAGCTTATACGACTATTTATATGAATTAAATGAGATGCTCCACACCAGGAGTTGGGCGATGCCGGGCCGGGTCAGACAGACAGACGACAGACAGACAGACAGACAGACAGACAGACAGACAGACAGACAGACAGACAGACAGACAGACAGACAGACAGACAGACAGACAGACAGACAGACAGACAGACAGACAGACAGACAGACAGACAGACAGACAGACAGACAGACATAGTCGGTAACGGGAACGAGAACTTATATGACTACTTATATGAATTAAATGAGATGCTCCCCACCAGGGACTGGGCGAAACCGGGCCGGGTCAGCTAGTTGTTACATAAAGACAACCAATATGAGTTATTAACTGAAATCTGTCTCAGACAACTGTTACATAAAGACAATCTGTACGACTTATAAACAGAACTCTTTCTGTCCCAGACAAGTGTTATATGAACCCAAGTTCTGTGAGTTAACTAACTGAACTATTTCTATCCAATAACTTTTCTATCCCAGACAGCTGGTACATTAACTCTTTATGAGTTCTTAACTGAACTCTTTCTGCCCCACAGTTATTCTGTGCATCATAATCATCATCATCATGGGCCATTGTGGGCAGCACAGGTGATCATTTCCCCCCACATCCCTCTGTCTTTGGTTTGGTAAGTCCGACCACTTGATGAGGACATTCAACTATCATTGCTGCAACTGGCCCAGCAAAGCTTGGGTTTATGCCCTACTGCTCAACACTATGTAGTAATATACACAAGTGATCATCAGCTGTGTGTTGATCCATATAAAGTGTTCTGTTCACCAGGATTTGGTGAAGTGACATGACTGCCTGATATCTGTAGAGAACTGGACACCTCAGACAGTAAAAGTGTGGTAAATGACCCCTTGACTCGCACTAAGACATATTCAGCATAAAGAACCCTTGCACACGCCTTAAAGTGCATTGGGCACATGGTACTAGACCATTTGTGTAGACCAATCGGCAGTTGGTGGGTGATGGGACACCCACAGAGACGATGTTAAACAGTTTCATAAGGAATCATTGCTGCTATGTTCAGGTTCCTATGGGCACCCAACTTGCTACGTTATTGCTACTGACTACAGTCAGCAATTCTGATGATGTACTGACTCTTTTTGTATGATGTTGTACATGAAGTCTGCTCTCGGAACCGGAGAATCATTCCAAGACAAGCAAAAACACCCCTAATGATGCTCATTCATTCCTTCATTCAGTAGTGTGTCCCTTGCAGAACCTCGCTTCCATAACAACCTTCCATAAAACTTCTCGGTCATAAGCAAGATGTCCCGCATCCAATACAACCATCTGGAGATCATCCGCCATATCCTGCACCCATCTTCTCTTTGGCCGTCCTCTTCCTCTCTTCCCGGGCATATAAATTAAATGTTTTGCATATCCTTTACAGGACATCGCTGTCAACATCAGCATCTTTCAGCTGATTGTTGATTTCTTGGTAAGATTACACTCAGTAGTTTGCCATTGCTTTCTGAGTGGCCGGCTCACATACCCCGTAAGTTACCGATACGATTCGAGCCACTGCTGATTCTCACCGTCGTCACATTACCTACGAGAGTATATGAGATTACGGAGAAAAGTTGCTAACCTCTAGGCCAGGAAGCCGGCTCCCAGGCATATACCCCTCCATTATTGTTCTCTCTAAGCTTTCATGATGTTTCAAGTTACCAAAATATTTCCATTTTCTTTGTTCTATTGTCGTTAGTAGCCAACCTTCTTCAATATTCAACTCTTGTCGTATGGATGCATTTGTTCTTTTCTGTATTCACGATATTCTTAGAACCTGTCTATAGCATTTATATTCAAGGGCATTTATACGCTAACAATGTTACTGCACCATAGTGGTGGGAATCTCATGACAATGGAATGACAACAGCACACATCCCTTCTGTTACCTGGCACTTGCTGTAGAGGCATCTGTAAGGTCCTCGGGGTGGACCACCAGAATGACCAGAAACTTGACTACAGTGGCCAGATCATTTAAGCTCTGGCCTGATACCTTAGGAAATGTAGCATACTGCTCCCTGTTGACAAACTGTTGTAGTGAGGATGCTGTAGCTACACCATCTGTGGCTGGAAGTAGGAGAATCTGATGTTACAACTCATGACTAACAACTTAAATGTACTGATTTATTTGGTTGTTTCGGGATTTGAGGTTTGAATATTGAGCACAACCTGTTACTGACAAGCTCAAATGAGATCGAAACTCAAGTCTAGCCTTCCAATCTGACGTAGACAGGGCCCAAGGTTCATACGGGAACACGATCAGCATTTCCAGTAGTGGGTTGTGCTCAATCTTCAAACTTGAATGTATGCCAGAGACAAAGGCTGGCAGCCATGGAAGCACAGTGGCTAGATACTCACATGCCAGCCAGTGGTCATAGATTTCAATCCTCATTGTGGCAGATTTTTACAATTCACTTGGGCTTCCAGGTGGATCCAGGATGGCAGTCTGTTCTGCTTGCTCTTTATTATCTTCAACCAGCAAGGTGTGCACACAGGTTTTCCACGTTTTTCACCCTTGACTAAGAATACTAAGGATCACCAATACCGAAACATCCAAACATACCTATGACTGCAAAAAGACATAATAAATAGCATATTTACACCAACCCTATGCTACCAATGTCAAACTTGAACATTATCCAAATCACGCTTATGAAAAATCAACACCTGTGAGATGAGATACTTGAGGAAAGCTGCCAATTTAACTATCCGAGATCAAATAAGAAATATCAGAAAATACAATTTGATCAACACTTTGTGCCACATATATTGAAAGACAGAAGATCAAATGGTTTGGCCATCTCATTAGAATACAACACCATCAACTACCAGCACTGACCCTACATCAACGAAGATCTGCTATAAGAGCAAGAAGACGCCTTAGAAGAAAATGGATTGACAACATCAAAGACATTGTACAATCACATGAAATGACACTATCCAGTGCAACTCACTGGGCGCTGGAACGCCAATTATTCCTCCCCATGACACTCGACAGCATAAGTGGTGGATGATGATATCATGATGATGACTTAAAAGGCTAGACATGCAATACACTACTTCAGTCTAGATCAGGGGTGAGGCGGGTATACCCCCATTTTCTGATTTTGTAAAATCCCACATCATCAACACTGAGAATTAAACAGGACCTTCTAGACTCAGGGGCAGATTCTCTCAATCTAGCCACTCATCCCTCGAAAGATTTTGTAAAATTATTTACGCCAGCCGCAATGAACAGAGATAATACATTGAGACTCACAAAACTAAGTAAATAATTTATGCCAGCCACAGTGATTACAGATTTTATATTCAGAATCACAAAACTAAGTTTAACAACTATATTCACTTTGAAACATACCAAAAGTTATAAATTGACCTCTCAGACATGCTAGCAGATGTGAATTCACCTTTCAAGCCTACTAAAAGTTATGAATTCACATTTAAAGCAAGCCAAAAGTTATGAATTCACCTCTCAGACATGCTAGCAGTTACGAATTCACCTTTCAGGCCTAATAAAAGTTATGAATTCACCTTTAAAACAAGCCAAAAGTTGTGAATTCACCTTTCAGACATACCAAAAGTTATGAATTCACCTCTCAGACATGCTAGCTGTTACAAATTCACCTTTCAAGCCTACTAAAAGTTATGAATTCACCTTTCAAACAAGCCAAAAGTTATGAATTCACCTTTCAAACATGCCAAATGTTATGAATTCACCTTTCAAACAAACCAAAAATTGTGAATTTACCTTTCAAACATCCCAAATGTTATCAATTCACCTTTCAAAAATGCCAAATGTTAAGAATTCATCTTTCAAACAAGCCAAAAGTTGTGAATTCACCTTTCAAACATGCCAAAAGCTATGAATTCACCTTTCAAACATGCCAAAAGCTATGAATTCACCTTTCATTCAAACATGCCAAGCATTATTAATTCATATCTCAGACAAAACAGAGCTATTATTTTATCTAAAGGCCACACTGAGATCTACCGGCTACCAATGGCTAATCATGTAGTATCACTGGATCCCACCATTGTGAACTTGCTTCCACAAGTTCCAGAAAATCTGGTTTCTTGTACAGCTTCCTGACTTACATAACTTGCATGCACATCCCTGGTTCATCCTTGATTCTATTGTACTGCAGATAGCGCACGTCTGCTCAGAACAACTGTGATCGTGATATTCATGCCAAGAGGTCAGTATGGCCAAATACATAAGAGCACTCACTCTTAAACTTTTGGTGTGCTGATGCCGAGGTAGCGGGTTCAACCCTTTTAATAAAGTCTTAAAAGTTTAGAGGATTGACTTCATTGGACTGGGTTTTATCCCATATGGCTCAGTCTCTTTCCGCAGGGTGGCCTGCCAAAAGTATCACACAAAGCTCAAACTACGTAGCTCCAGCGACGACTCCCTGGAGTCTCAGAGAGAAATGTACTCGTGAACTGTAAGACGTAGCCCAGAATCGAACCTACAACTTTCGAAGCAGAAGGCTGATCCACTTCGCCACAGAGATTCCCTACCGTTCAGTTTTACTAAAATGTTGACTTCTCGTCCTTGACTTGGGGACATAAATAAAGTATCTCAGAAGGCGGAGTGGGTTCACCTGATGACGAGGGACACTGGTAAAGCTAATCCACGCACAAAAATAAGTTCAGCGCATGGGACGTTGTAGTGCTTATATGGACTACACCACCATAGATTTCAAAGCGTGTAAACGTCCCACACACAAAAACTTATCTGTATGGAAAAAAGGCAAGGCAACAAGCCAGAAGCAGTCATTTTCTGATACTGAACATAGTTGTGCAAACAACTCCCAGCTGTCGCCAGCCTAAATGTGAAATGGGGTGAATGAAATTGTTGAATAGAAGTAGTGTGCTAAGTTTCAAGTTACATGTGCCAGATAGTAGATTGTTTACAAGTGCTGAAATGATGCTCTTCAGTACCCAGAACAACCCTCAGCTGGTTGTTATACCGGTGTGAAATGAATGGGTGCTTGTAAAGTTGACCCCAGGATGATGTGACCATGCAAACATCACTCATTAAGCTACATGGCACACAAATATTCTTCTTGTACCTCGTCTGCAGCAGACATAGCTGATCATTATTCTCAATGCCTTATGATATTTTTATGAAATTGGTGTTGCTTATATTATTTGTTTTCTACTGGCAAGAATGAGACAGCGGGGAGACGACGAGGGGATCTGACCGACGCTCGACGCTCAGAGGGAAGGCAAGACGGACATATAATCAGATTGCTACTGGTACTATTGGTGTTGGAACTCTTCGCTGGCTGCTGAGAATGGGGACGGAGCACTAATGGAAATGCCCCGAATGCTGTCGGTTCCTAAATCAATCAATCAATCAATATGTTTTCCAGTTGCTGAAGCTTTTCACATACATCTTTCTCTGCCTCTCTTGTCAAGTATTTACCCATATATGGCTAACTTCCCTATTCCACCTCTGCTGATGATAAGCCCCATGCATTCCATTTGATTGTTCCTGATGCTTTTAATGAGTGATCTTGTAACACCTGCAGCATTCAGTACCTCAGCTTCTCTGTCCATGGTCTCCTCAACATTCTTATCAATAACAATATCTCCATGGCCTACATTATCTTCACCATTTCATGTCAAGCTTAAGAATGGAGGTGGAGGCAGTCACTGCGGCTCTCCGCTGGATGGAGAATACGACACACACACACATCGTGATTGTAACTGACTCAGAAAGCATGCTAATGAGGGTGAGGACGGGCAGGCTTCGTGCGGAGTGGCTTGCTTCGCTTCGGAGGTCACGGTTGACAAGCATCGCCTGGATCTTTTCTCCGGGGCATGCCGGTGTTCTGGGAAATGAACAGACGGACAATTTGGCTGGCTCTGCAGAACTTGGTGGAGTATTGATACATGACAAGGCAGACGTGGTTGCGGCCTTGTGGGAGCACGTGTACACCTCGGAGGAGCAAATGGATCACCATGGTCTGGCAAGAATGAGACAGCGAGGAGTGGCAAGGGGATCTGGCCGACTCTCAACGCTTAGAGGAAGGTGAGATGGACATATAATTAGACTGCTACTGGTACTATTGGTGTTGGAACTCTTCACTGGCTGCTGAGAATGGGGACGGAGCACTTATGGGAATGCCCCGAATGCTGTGATGTCGATTCCTAAATCAATCAATCAATCAGTCAAGCAATCACATCCATACAGCAGTACAGGCCCACAGACAACTTTTCAGCAAGCAGATTTTCATACTTGTGATAATACACATCTTTACTCATGATGATACACATCTTTACTCATGATGATGCACATCTACACTCATGATACACATCTATACTCACGCTCATATTCATACATCCGTCTGTCCTTCACAACAAGCACAGCTGGATAGCTCTGTATGTTCACATTCTGAAAACAAATGCGAGCAACATCTAACATGTACTATATGCATTGTACCAATCATTCAGTACATATGATGGCTTGTTCTGTTAGTTAAGACCAAACTCCATGCTTGCTGACAACATGCAAACTCTGTCTGGCTGGACAGACATTGTGAAGCCTACATTTAATAGGCCAATGCTCTAAACAAGCGGGTATGTTTATGTAATGGTTATGATGCTTCAATGACAATGACAAGAGCATGGTTGGACGAGTGTTTGGTGCCAGGTCTCACTGCTCGGGAAGACTGGCCACCTATTTCCCCATGGACTCAGGCCTACACAAGAGTGATGGTCTTAACACTTAGCATACCCCAGCATGTTCCTTCCTGCCTTGGGGCTTTGTTCTTTTTTTTTAAAAACATCTTAAAAGTCGAGAGGATCGACTTCATTGCACCAGGTAGATCCCATATGGCTCAGTCTCTGTCTGCAGGGCGACCTGCCAAAAGCGCCGCACAAATTTAAGGCTGGAAACACAACAACCTTGGTAGCTTGTACATTAGCATGTGGCGAAGGGGTTACGGATGCAGTTTGTAATTCTGCATACCCACGTTCGAAACACAGCTGTATTGGTTTTCTATGAAATGGTATGGGTGCCGATCATTCAGAAAGAATTGGCAAACTACTGAACGTAAACTTGCCCAGGAATCACGAACAGCCAAACAATGCTGGGGTTGACTGCTGTGTCCTATAAAGGACATGCAACTAACTTAACTATCACAGCCTGGGATTCTGAGATAAGTCGCAAAACATTTTTTTTTATTTTTCATTTTCTCTTCATTGTTTTAATTTTTTCATATTTTTATTCTTCTCACCCCGTTCTTATGCCTTAATGTAGTCACTGGAGGGTCTTCTCCGTGACTATATGTTGTGTTTTGTGTATGTATTTGTTTGCTGATGAAGGTTAGTCGCCGCAACGTCCTGTATTTTTCATAATTCTGTTCTGTAAAGCTACATTACTTTGTGATATTTTATATTGTTTACATTTCCACAGCTTTACCAGTTCCACTAATTGTATTCATATTTTAATTACATCAGCTTGGACACACAGACGGGCTACAGGGAAGAGGTACAGCATACTACAGCAGTGCATTCAACAAGCAAGCATGCTTAGAGCACCAACAGCTCACTGTGTACATAGATGAAATTGAACTTCTTTCATCTGTACATTCAGCCAATCATACATTCAGAGAGCTTGTGAATAAACTTCAGGCTGTACTTGTTCAACCTTGGCTTTAACTCTTAACCACCAAAAGACTGCGGATGTGAATTTTGTAACAAGTGACATGAGCTCCCTGGCCAACCCAGCCTTACATGGGTACCAAACAATGTCCTGGGAAGTAAAAGCTGCCGGTGTGATACTGACCACATAGGCCACTAGTGCCAGTTTGTCTATACAATTACAGGTCTAGCACTGTATGTCCAAATCAAAGGTGTGTAAACTGGTTCTTTACGTCACTTCTAATGACAAACAATGTCTTCACCAGTAGTTTTCTCAAGCACAGGGAATTCAATGAGAAGGCAGTTTTATTTTCCACTTGGTTGTGAGCAATGTCTTGTAGGAGTGCACAATGGGAGTAAGTCTGTTTGTGTGTTGTTTGTGAGAATCTGGTGGACTGATGCATGGCCTGTGCTTCTACTATAGCGCTCAGGCCCCTTCTTCAACAGCCAGCGAAGAGTCATACTGCTAATCGTTTCAACTACCATCTGACTAAAAGTTCTCCTGGTCTTGAGATTCATCCAGAACCCCTGCTGATCCCCCGCCATATCATTATCTCCACATATGGGTTTTCAGTTTGTTCGCCCGCTTTCTCGACCTGTCCCACATGCACCCAATCACCTCTCACTTGTCCATAGGTAATCTACCATGGAGAGGTGCATTCCCTGCCAACCCATCAGCTTGTTCATTCCCCCAGACTCCCACATGACCAGGGCAGAAACTCCACACAATTCTCACAATCTGTGACCTCTGACACGAGGCAAGCCATTCTACATGAAACATTCCTTTCTCCACTTTGGATCAGAAAAATAGAGAACAACTAAAACAATTACTAATAATCTACAAACATTCATTAACAAGTTCATGCACAGAATACAAGAACTAAAATGGTATGACAGAACCACAAATGCAGAAGTTAGGAAAGAACAAGACAGCAAATCAAGAGATGAAAAAACATGCTGGTACTGCTTAGGAACAAACCGAGAAAATTTGTTAATAGTGTGACTAGAAAGTTCTTTTCCTGAAACCCAGAATGCAAAATAAACAGAAGAGACCTAAAAACACACATGAAGGGAATTAGAGGCAGAGATGAATAATATGGGGAGCACACGGACAGGGCTGCAGGATACAGCAAAAGATAGTGTTGCTAGCAGTGAGTTGGTTGAGGGCCTATCCTCCAATGGGGGATAAAGGGCAGAGACAGCAACAGCAGTAGAAGAGGAGGAAGAGTAAGTAGATGAAGAAACACTGAACCACTTACCTCAACGATGTTTCTTGCCCCATAATAGAAGTAAGAATGGACTGCAAAAGTATCTGCTGCCTGTGAGTATAATTTCTGTAGAAGTTTCAACACATAAAACATTCATATGTTGCTGTTACAAAAAGCAAGCGTGTCTCAGACAGGTAAAATTATTTCCCAGGTTTACTACCCCTTTTGGGAGAGGCTTCACCATAGGGATCATGTTGTATGTGGGGGTCTATTCTGTTTATCTTCTTCTGTGTTCATCCGGAGTGTTTTTTCAGACATAACTGCAGTGTGTCTGGTTAGGCCCCCTTGGGCCAAAACCCTTAGGCCAACACATCCATTTTAGCTTGCATTTTTTAACCAGATTAGCATTCCTGGGGGACTCTCACTGTTGTGGTGCCATCCACATCCCAGCTGGTCAAGTTAGAATGGTCAAAGACATCATGGTCAACCTTCAAGGGAAGGCAGGAGCAGACCATGGGCATTCCTCGCCATCCAAGGAGGCTTCCATAATTGCAGAGCCGGCACATTGCGCTCTGGTACTGGGCTCACCCAAGTAATCGCCACGTCCTGCTCATGGCGGCTTTAATTCCTCACTTCCATGTATTTGGGTATTTCGTTCGCCACTGGCCACTCCCCACACAAACCAGGAACAGTCAGTCTGCAGATGACATCCACTCAGCAAGCTTTCGCTTCGAACTTCCATGTAATGGATTCGCTATCCAAGTGTTCCATTTTGTGCTAATGAGACGTTTTTTCACCTTAGTTTGCAGACGACATCCACTCAGCAAGTTTTCACTTCAAACTTCCACATGATGGATTCGCTAGCCAAGCGTTCCATTTTTTGTTAATGATATGTGTTAATGAGACGCCATCCACTCAGCAAGCATTCGCTTCGGACTTCCATGTAATGGATTTGCTAGTTAAGCGTTCCATTTCATGTTGAGACATTTTTCCACGTTTGACTGCGCACACTCAATGAGTTTAAATACATACTTGCATTCCAACCATTGCGTGCGGCTGGGAAGCTTTTTCCGCTCACGAGGTAGGATGCATGTGTTGTGCAGCGGAGGGCGAGTAACGACCAGGCCCTCTCATCCGGGGATCCCTCATATCCCTCGGCTGAGAGCCATAGAACAAGTGTCTGGACCAAGTATGTAGCAGGCTCAACATCTCAACTCCATTCTGCAGTGGGTAAGCATCGGCCCAGCCCTCACATCTGGGGGATATTGACTTAGAGGCGTTCAGCCATAACCCTCAGCTGAGAGCTGTAGAATATGTGTCTGGACCAAGAATGCAGTGGCATCGTGCGCCCGAGTCGGACTTTATGGATAACTAGCTTTGACTGCCTGTCCCCAGTTTACCTGTAGGGCAACAGGTGTGTGTCTCTCTCTGTGTCTGGTTCCTATCCCTTGACCTGTCCGACATGTAGCTGTGCTACCATCGGCATAGCTCATGGGGTCATTGGAACACACAAGCCTCTCTATCACGACAAGGTGGAGACACGTCAGAGGGGATTCTGTTTATCTAAGAAGCATGAAGCACTTTAAAACTACCATTCCATTTTTTATTAAGTAAAACTCACTGGTTCCCGTGAATATGAGGAAATCTGAAAGAATGTACGTTGATAATTCAGTTGTTAAAATCTGCAAATTCCGTAATTCAGAATTGTCTCAGGGTTTTCGCTGTCTCAATTTTGAGACAACTATAACATCCGATCACAACTAGAGTGATCATTCATTCCATCCGCTCTCACTGAGAAGACAAAGTCGGTCCTGACCAAGAGGTATTCCATGCTTCATCTCTGCAAGGCAACTTTGGTATATCTCAAAGTCCTGTAGGCTTGTCATTCTTATAATTAAAAGATTCCCCTTTTTGCACAGATGGTGACGAGAGAGCAATATCTAGTCAAACAGAGAACCATATCCAAAATCGACCAGAGATCCCTGTGCAACTCTAGATTATATCTCCCTACTTTAAATGCCATCCTCTTGCATGTTCGTCTTCGACCTTTTCTTCTATTACGATTGCTCAAATCTGTTTCATTTGTCAAGCTTTGATATTGGTTTGTAATAAGGAATTTACTTCAGGGCTCTCTTTGCCACGAAACAGTCAAAGAAACATACTAACAAACAAATAGTGAAAAACAGAATTAGAGAGGCAGAAAAACAAAGAAATACAATGACAGAGAATGACATAGTGAGGCAGAGAAACAGATAGCAGAGAGAACAACAGAGACATAAAGAAACAGAAAATAAAACTACAGAGAGAGAGAGAGAGAGAGAGAGAGAGAGAGAGAGAGAGAGAGAGAGAGAGAGAGAGAGAGAGAGAGAGAGAGAGAGAGAGAGAGAGAGAGAGAGAGAGAGAGAGAGAGAGAGAGAGAGAGAGAGAGAGAGAGAGAGAGAGAGAGAGAGAGAGAGAGAGAGAGAGAGAGAGAGAGAGAGAGAGAGAGAGAGAGAGAGAGAGGAGAGAGAGAGAGAGAGAGAGAGAGAGAGAGAGAGAGAGAGAGAGAGAGAGAGAGAGAGAGAGAGAGAGAGAGAGAGAGAGAGAGAGAGAGAGAGAGAGAGAGAGAGAGAGAGAGAGAGAGAGAGAGAGAGAGAGAGAGAGAGAGAGAGAGAGAGAGAGAGAGAGAGAGAGAGAGAGAGAGAGAGAGAGAGAGAGAGAGAGAGAGAGAGAGAGAGAGAGAGAGAGAGAGAGAGAGAGAGAGAGAGAGAGAGAGAGAGAGAGAGAGAGAGAGAGAGAGAGAGAGAGAGAGAGAGAGAGAGAGAGAGAGAGAGAGAGAGAGAGAGAGAGAGAGAGAGAGAGAGAGAGAGAGAGAGAGAGAGAGAGAGAGAGAGAGAGAGAGAGAGAGAGAGAGAGAGAGAGAGAGAGAGAGAGAGAGAGAGAGAGAGAGAGAGAGAGAGAGAGAGAGAGAGAGAGAGAGAGGAGAGAGAGAGAGAGAGAGAGAGAGAGAGAGAGAGAGAGAGAGAGAGAGAGAGAGAGAGAGAGAGAGAGAGAGAGAGAGAGAGAGAGAGAGAGAGAGAGAGAGAGAGAGAGAGACGAGAGAGAGAGAGAGAGAGAGAGAGAGAGAGAGAGAGAGAGAGAGAGAGAGAGAGAGAGAGAGAGAGAGAGAGAGAGAGAGAGAGAGAGAGAGAGAGAGAGAGAGAGAGAGAGAGAGAGAGAGAGAGGAGAGAGAGAGAGAGAGAGAGAGAGAGAGAGAGAGAGAGAGAGAGAGAGAGAGAGAGAGAGAGAGAGAGAGAGAGAGAGAGAGAGAGAGGGATAGTGACAAACAGAGACAGATAGACAGACAGTGTATATGATCAGGCCGAAATGTAAAGGATTGGACACCCCAGAAAATAAATGGTAAGACTACGAATAGATGAAAGAGCATGGCACAGAATGGCAAACAGAACACTGAACAACTCACAAACAAATCTTCCTGCTCACTGTCGCCTAGATAGAGAAAAAACACAGAATCTTTATGCTGCCGGACTACATCACTGAACATTTCTGCACTGCTCAGTTTACGAACTGCAGGTCTGAAAGAAATAATAACAATAAAATAATTATTTTTGCACAGTTCGCAAATAGTGTGAATAACTGAGTATTTTGGGAGTTGTAGTGGTGCAGTGGCTAGCAAGCTTATCCGTGGTCATGGGTTTGATTCCTGTCCAGGTAGATTGTTTAAATAACCTGAGTTCTGAGGTGAACCCAGTCTAAAATGGGAACAAGAAAATGTCCTGGAGAGTAAAGGTGGGAGTCATGAGGCTGACCACATCAGCCATTGAGTGCAGACTGGTCTATATAAATATGGGGCTAGCACCATATACCCAGCACACCTCAAAGTGTGTAAAAGGGGTTACGGACGCAGTTCGTAATCCCGCATACCGCGTTCAAAACACAGCTGTGGGCGATTCGGCAGCAGACCGCCTTGCGTGGGTTTTTATTAAATGGTATGGATGCCGGTTGTTCAGAAAGCAATGGCAAACTACTGAGCGTAAACTTGTCCAGGAATCACTAACAGCCAAACAATGCTGGGGTTGACTGCTACATCCTGTAAAGGATATCCAACTAACTTACTTAGTATTCCAGACAGTGTGATAGAGAGACAGAGGTCAAGGGGGACTTGTTAGTGCCCCCCTCTGTCTCAAGATGTAAGTCATGGATCATATGCCTAGCAAATAGACAGACAGATTTTACGAATTTAGAATGTCCATCTTAGATAAGGCTCAAGGGTGCTCATTTCAATAAGATCCTGGCCTGTACACTACATGCTTGGTTCATCTTCATTTGCCCTTTATCCCAACTGGAATGTAGGTCTTAACCAACTCAAGCCAAGCCATCATGTCTTTTGCTATCTTCTGCAGTTCTTTCCATGTCCTTCCCATTGTATTCATCTGCCTCTAATTCTCTTTTAATGTTGAAGTGCTACATAGAACCTGTACTTTTGCATTGATGTGAAGCATAGTCATTGGGCAGACAAGCTGAAAAACATCAGATGGCAGTGGAAATGTGGTTTCTGAGGATATACAAAGAGTATCATGGACAGACAGAAAAACAAATGAGCAAGTCCTATAAGAAGCAAATAAAAACGGTAAAATTAATTGGAGAAATTAGACATAGACATTCAACATTTTTGGGCACGTTTTGAGAAGAAATAAACTAGACAACTTGGTGACAACTGGCAAGATTGAGGGAAAAAGACCAAGGTGAAGGCATAAAAGTAAATAACTGGCTAGCTTGACCACATGACATGGTAGAGACAAGAACACAGAGATGATCCACAACTCTGGCGATCGTGTAAGATGGCAAAACATATCCACCCACGCATATCGACATGGCACATGATGAAAATGAATTCTCTTCTCTGTGTTTTAGGTTTCCCTCTATTTCTGTTGCCCTGTATGATCTAGAGAAAGGAGTGTCTAGTTATGCTATTCTCAATGTGTGTTGTATCAAGCGCCAGGATCTTTTCCTCACCTCTTGATTCGCCATAATATGTTTAGTTCTCTCCCTCAGGTAATGCTATCATATCATTTTAGTCCTTATATCATTTTAGTCCTTCTATAATGTGCATGCACCATTTAATGAATGTTTGTAGTTTATTTATACATGTTTTAGTCTTAGTTTTTAGTTATCGAGAAACTTTTCAGAAGACTGACGACAGCAAGTTCTGAAAAGGACCTGCTACATGATAATGATCCATGACTGATGTCTTTGCTTGTACATCCAGTATACACACAATCTGCTATTCTTATATTCTTCAGTGTTCTTTATTTTATCATCATGGGTGGCAGGATAGGAGTATCCATTATCAACGGAGAAGTAAGGTGCCTCTTTCCCTCTGCTAGCGTATCGTATACCTTTGGGCAAGGTGGAGTACCTGTTTAGCCCCCCCACGATCAGGGATATGTGCAGCCGTGGGTGCAGGTGGTGGATGAAGTTGAAGAGCAGCCGAAAGATAGTTGTAGGTTGTGGTCTACAACTTCACGAAGGTAGGTAGAGGATCTATTTTTGGAGACAATGGCTATGGTCATCAACCAGTATGGTCACTGCTAAGAAGGAAAGCAATGGCAAACTACCTTCTTTACAGATGCCTGGAAAATCATGCTTCATCAATTGGATGACAAAACATGACCGCCCACTGTCACAGCCTCACATAAGGGCGGTACCAACATAAAATTAAGAGAGAGTGGAGAAGGGATAGAACTCCAGCTAAAGGGAAAGAACCGAGTCACTCGAAGGCTCGAATAATCCAGAGCCTTCTCGAAGGACAGGTCAGTGTGTCCACAGCCCCGTGGACACCAATGGGGCCCACCGATTGCGGGGTCCACGAGAAACTCAGAGAGAGTTACCACCCGTGTCGGATTGCGACACGTGTGGAAAGGCAGACACGGACTGGACATCGAGGAAGCAACAGGGCTTACCTTAAGGGGGACTTGATAGCTTAAAACCCAAGTGTATTTAGGGGTCTTATGCATATGTTAGATAGCTGATAGAGTTGTTGTAATAATCATGTTTATTGTAAACTCCTGTGATACGCAACTTGCAGATTGCTGGCTTGCGAAAACTCTCTTCGCCAGCTTACTGTAACATAATATAAATAAATGATGTTAGATTGCATATGAATGGAGTTTGTTGCCTGTATGAGCCCGAGTTTCATTCCCCTAGATATCTAGGACGGTGATGTCAGAATGGGTATGCCTGATGGCGAGTAGCACTGGTAATAGGGTAAGCTAATCCACACACACAAATCAGTTCAGTGTACTAGACGTAGTAGAACGTGTATGGACAACGAGTTCAAAGGAACCATTTTTTGTTTAAAAATACAATATTTACCCTTGCGCTCTTAAAGCAAACTCTACAATGTTTTCCTTGGATCTGTCTCCCTTGTGTGTGAACACTCTGTCACCCTGAATGCTGAAGTATGCACAAGAAATGCATGTGATTAATATGATATTGCAACACATAGAATGCTAAAATATAAACTAGAACTCACATGAACAACACAACACCACAATAAACAAGAACATGCTGAAACAATGACAAGAAACTCAATAGAGCAACAGGACAACACATCACACAGAATGCTGAACTATTGACAAAGGTTTTCTAACACAACTACTATGCAGCAAGTGAACCTTGGGTCACATTTGATCCTTACTTCATTTCCCCTGTGTACATGCTTTCAAGCATCTCTCTCCTCTTGGCCTGACCACAAGTCTCCTGATCCATTGCCTGATCCCCTGCCTCATGCCCAAGGTGTCTACAATGTCCTGTGTCCTTCTGTGTGCTGGTCACCTCATGCCCAAGCTGTCTACAATGTCCTGTGTCCATCTGTGTGCTGGTCACCTCCTGCCTCATGCCCAAGCTGTCTACAGTGTCCTGTGTCCATCTGTGTGCTGGTCATCTCCTGCCTCATCGTCCAGGAACCACACCTTCCATCAATGTTTTCTCCAAGCTACTGTGATGTTTAACATGGCCAAAATGTTCAGCAGCCCAGACATGATGCTGTTTATTTTTCAGCCACAATGTATTCTTATTATGGCATTAGGCTAGTTGATGACACATTCATTGCTGGCATCTGTTCACTCTCTAAACATGAACACGATAACCCTCTATCACTCCATGACACCCAAACAACTGCCTGACAGGTATACACATGAGATTTCATATAGTCTTCATTAAACATATAACACAATGGAAATATTTCACACCTCATGTTATACCAAACTTGTTTTGAAACAATAGAACCACATGATGTGTTCTGCCTGATGATGATGATGATGATGATGATGATAATGATGATGATGATGATGATGATGATGATGATGATTATGATGATGATAGGAATCAATTCAAACTTTGTATGTATCATCATCATCATCATCATCATCATCATCATCATCATCATCATCATCATCATCATCATCGTCATCGTCATCGTCATCATCATTATGTGTCTTGCCAACTGGTACATATGTCCATGCATCTCCACAGATCTCAGTCCCTGGTATTCTATATCAATTTCATTGATAATATTCCTCCATGCCACCATTTCAGTCCATCCAGTATCATTTATTTCAGTATGCCCTTGCCTCTTCTATTGCTGCTTTTCCCAGTCGTAATAACAACCAATGCCTCGCCCCACCTGACATGACCAAACAATGTTGTCTGTCTCCTTCTTATATTTGTATAAAATGTTCTGCCTTCATTAGCCTTTTCCAGGCACAAGTTTATGTATAATATTTATTTGTAATGAAACTACGCTGGAACATCTTGAGAAGGTCCAGAGAAGGCTGTAACAACCATGAAGATGAAGTATGTTAGAGGCTGAGGTCAACAAAAGACGGAAGTGCTGCAATGGATGACATAGTAGCACGGAAGATAATGTGCTGTTGAACTTATCAAGAACAGAAAGGACAGATGTTTGAGGAGGAACATGAATATCTGTGCCGCTTAGCATAGCTCATGATAATGATTATTGAATAGGCCATTTTCCCCAAAATATTAATGAAAGCCACAGAGCTTGTATGATGAACTATGCAATAAACCTGCTTATTCATATCTCTACTTACAACATTATTGTTGGAAATCCTCTGATAGAAAATGCATTCGCAACAAGAGAATATTTTGTGCAGTCCAATTTGGCAACCTGGACAGGACTCTCAATCTGGTGCAGCAGGCTAGCCACTTCCTTGTATACTGGCTCCAGCTTCTTGCAGTACCCACACCACGGAGCATAGAACTAGGTCAGAAACCATTCAGCATTTACACATTTACAAGCACAAGGTTCATATTATACATAAACAATATTTTCTCTCGTTCGTTCGCTTTGAACTCAAGTGTAGTCTACATATGTGATACTACTTCAAGTGACCTGGACTGATTTTCGCATGTTGATTAGCTTTCCCTATTACCAGTGTCCCTCACCATCAGGCGAACCCACTCCAACTAACTTCAGAGGCACTTGTAATTTGCGCCCAATTTGACAGAAGGAAGATATATCGACATACTCTGATCATCGCGTTATTTGATTTCTTCCGTGGCATCTCCCGCAATGTCAATGCTCAGTGAACAGAAATTGACATAATAATACTTGTTCATTTGATTGTGTACCACATTTGATCCAAACCTACTGTTTGTTTGGCACCCAATCAGTTAACAGCAAATTGCACTGGTCATGTCATGAGCTTGGTCGGGCATGGGTTCCTCGCCTGGTCATCTGTGACAGACTGGCCATAAATTCCTCCATGCTTCCAGGCCTACACAATGTGATGGTGCTATCACATCACACAGCCACAGCTGGAGACTGCTTTGAGACACATTTTTATTGTAGTATGCCATTACTTTCTGAGTGACCGACACTCACACCATGGAAATCAGCGCAAGGCAGTCTGTTTCCAAATCACCTGCAGATGATTTCAAACCTACAACTCAGTATTTTGGGGAATTGTGAAAGGCATTCACTGCCCCTCAGCCACAGACAACTGCCATACTAGATACAAGTATTCCTGACAACATATTAAATGTCTTAGAACATTAGAATCTGACTGTCAGTTGACAGCTGTTCATTATTTTGTAAGAAGATAATGGAGTGAAGCAAGGATGTGTCCAGGCACCAACACTGTTCAGCCTCATGTTTTCAGCTATGCTGACGAGTGTCTTCGAGAACAATGACATTGGAATAGACATCAACTACCACATGGATGGAAAGTTGTTCAATCTCAGAAGGCTGAAAGCCAAAACCAAAACTAACAGCGACACCATCAGAGAACTGCTGTTTGCTGATGATTGCACTCTATATGCCAACTAGAGGCAGATATGCAACACAATGTTTCAGCTTTCTCATATGCCTGTGCCAACTTTGGGCTCAATATCAACTTGGAAAAGACTGTAGTTATGTACCAGCTAGCTCCAGGGAATAATCACACTGTGCCGAATATCAAGGTGAACGGTCATAGACTAAGTGTTGTGGACAAGTTCACCTATCTTGGCAGCACTGTGTCACAAGCTGCCACAATTGATGACGAAGTCAATGCAAGAATCTCCAAGGCCAGCGTGGCCTTTGGCAGACTGTACAAGAATGTATGGGACAGAAATGGAATAAGCCTGCAAATAAAGTTGAAAGTCTATAAAGCAGTTGTATTATCCACACTGCTATATGCTTGTAAAACATGGACAGTCTATCAGCAACATGCTAGGAAATTAAACCACTTCCACACAGTCTGCCTTAGGAAGCTATTGAAGATTAAATGGCAAGACAAGATCCCTGACACTGAAGTTCTAGAAAGAGCGTCCATGCCCAGTATCCACACTCTACTAATGAAGAATCAGATTCGCTGGGCTGGTCACTTAACTCGGATGCCAGATCACAGGCTTCCTAAATGAATTTTTTACAGCGAGCTGCGTTGTGATAAATGCTCCCAAGGCGGCCAGAGAAAACGCTTAAAAGACACTCTGAAAATCTCACTGAAAGCTTTTGGAATTCATCTTGACATCTGGGAGATTGCTGCTAAAGACCGTAATTTGTGGTGTGCATCATTATATAAGGGTGCAGTCACTTGTGAAGAAACCAGGACTACAAGAGCTGTGAAGAAAAGGCTGAACAGAAAAACCACTACAGGAGATCCTCCTTCTGGAACGTCAAGCATTCTTTGCCCACATTGTCAAAGAACATTTTGAGCCAAAATAGGCCTTATCAGCCTTCTTAGAACTCACAGCTCCATACTTTCAACCCACTGGATGAAATAAATGGTCATCATCATTCTTGATGGACAAGCAACACAATACATTTTGTAAGATACTTTTTCTGCCTAATCATCTTTTAATACCTGCAGTATCTGAAAAATTGTCAACACATACCTGCATCTTTAGTTATTTCAACAGTACATTTATTAATCTTTAAAATTGTGTATCATACATATAATACATGTTTAAAATTAGCAAAACTACAGTTAAAATTACAGACACACGTATAGTTGAAAAAAGTGTACATAAATTAATTCTTCCACCATTTTAAATTTACGCTGGCAAACACTTTATGTCTCAAGAAATGCAGGATGTGCAAAATGCTACTATTCATGTATACCAATCAATGTGCCATGTGATAGGCTATTCTTCATGTGTACCAATCAATGTGTCATGTGTGATAGGCTGTTCTTCATGTGTACCAATCAATGTGTCATGTGATAGGCCATTCTTCATGTGTACCAATCAATGTGTCATGTGTGATAGGCTGTTCTTCATGTATACCAATCAATGTGTCATGTGTGACTGGCCATTCTTCATGTGTACCAATCAATGTGTCATGTGATAGGCCATTCTTCATGTGTACCAATCAATGTGTCATGTGTGATAGGCTGTTCTTCATGTATACCAATCAATGTGTCATGTGATAGGCCATTCTTCATGTGTACCAATCAATGTGTCATGTGTGATAGGCTGTTCTTCATGTATACCAATCAATGTGTCATGTGTGATTGGCCATTCTTCATGTGTACCAATCAATGTGTCATGTGATAGGCCACTCTTTGTGTGTACCAATCAATGTGTCATGTGATCGGCCATTCTTCATGTGTACCAATCAATGTGTCATGTGATAGGCCATTCTTCATGTGTACCAATCAATGTGTCATGTGATAGGCCATTCTTCGTGTGTACCAATCAATGTGTCATGTGATAGGCCATTCTTCGTGTGTACCAATCAATGTGTCATGTGATAGGCCATTCTTCATGTGTACCAATCAATATGTCATGTGTGATAGGCTGTTCTTCATGTATACCAGTCAATGTGTCATATGACCATTCTTCATGTGTACCAATGTGTCATGTGATAGGCCATTCTTCATGTGTACCAATGTGCCATGTGATAGGCCATTTTTCATGTGTACCAATCAATGTGTCATGTGTGATAGGCTGTTCTTCATGTATACCAGTCAATGTGTCTTGTGTGATTGGCCATTCTTCATGTGTACCAATCAATGTGTCATGTGATAGGCCATTCTTCGTGTGTACCAATCAATGTGTCATGTGATAGGCCATTCTTCATGTGTACCAATCAATGTCATGTGATAGGCTATTCTTCATGTGTACCAATCAATGTGTCATGTGATAGGCCATTCTTCGTGTGTACCAATCAATGTGTCATGTGATAGGCCATTCTTCATGTGTACCAATCAATGTGTCATGTGTGATAGGCTGTTCTTCATGTATACCAGTCAATGTGTCATGTGTGATTGGCCATTCTTCATGTGTACCACTCAATGTGTCATGTGATAGGCCATTCTTCATGTGTACCAATCAATGTGTCATGTGATAGGCCATTCTTCGTGTGTACCAATCAATGTGTCATGTGATAGGCCATTCTTCGTGTGTACCAATCAATGTGTCATGTGATAGGCCATTCTTCATGTGTACCAATCAATGTGTCATGTGTGATAGGCTGTTCTTCATGTATACCAGTCAATGTGTCATGTGTGATTGGCCAATCTTCATGTGTACCAATCAATGTGTCATGTGATAGGCCATTCTTCGTGTGTACCAATCAATGTGTCATGTGATAGGCCATTCTTCATGTGTACCAATCAATGTGTCATGTGATAGGCCATTCTTCGTGTGTACCAATCAATGTGTCATGTGATAGGCCATTCTTTGTGTGTACCAATCAATGTGTCATGTCATAGGCCATTCTTCATGTGTACCAATGTGTCATGTGATAGGCCATTCTTCATGTGTACCAATGTGTCATGTGATATGCCATTCTTCATGTGTACCAATGTGTCATGTGATAGGCCATTCTTCATGTGTATCAATGTGTCATGTGTGATACGCCATTCTTCATGTGTACCAATCAATGTGTCATGTGTGATAGGCTGTTCTTCATGTATACCAGTCAATGTGTCATGTGTGATTGGCCATTCTTCATGTGTACCAATCAATGTGTCATGTGATAGGCCATTCTTCGTGTGTACCAATCAATGTGTCATGTGATAGGCCATTCTTCGTGTGTACCAATCAATGTGTCATGTGATAGGTCATTCTTCATGTGTACCAATCAATGTGTCATGTGATAGGCCATTCTTCGTGTGTACCAATCAATGTGTCATGTGATAGGCCATTCTTCATGTGTACCAATCAATGTGTCATGTGTGATAGGCTGTTCTTCATGTATACCAGTCAATGTGTCATGTGTGATTGGCCATTCTTCATGTGTACCAATCAATGTGTCATGTGATAGGCTATTCTTCATTGTACCAATCAATGTGTCATGTGATAGGCCATTCTTCGTGTGTCCAATCAATGTGTCATGTGTGATAGGCTATTCTTCATTGTACCAATCAATGTGTCATGTGTGATAGGCTATTCTTCATTGTACCAATCAATGTGTAATGTGATAGGCCATTCTTCATGTGTACCAATCAATGTGTCATGTGATAGGCCATTCTTCGTGTGTACCAATCAATGTGTCATGTGATAGGCCATTCTTCGTGTGTACCAATCAATGTGTCATGTGATAGGCCATTCTTCATGTGTACCAATCAATGTGTCATGTGATAGGCCATTCTTCGTGTGTACCAATCAATGTGTCATGTGATAGGCCATTCTTCGTGTGTACCAATCAATGTGTCATGTGATAGGCCATTCTTCATGTGTACCAATCAATGTGTCATGTGTGATAGGCTGTTCTTCATGTATACCAGTCAATGTGTCATGTGTGATTGGCCAATCTTCATGTGTACCAATCAATGTGTCATGTGATAGGCCATTCTTCGTGTGTACCAATCAATGTGTCATGTGATAGGCCATTCTTCATGTGTACCAATCAATGTGTCATGTGATAGGCCATTCTTCGTGTGTACCAATCAATGTGTCATGTGATAGGCTATTCTTCGTGTGTACCAATCAATGTGTCATGTGATAGGCCATTCTTCATGTGTACCAATGTGTCATGTGATAGGCCATTCTTCATGTGTACCAATGTGCCATGTGATAGGCCATTCTTCATGTGTACCAATGTGTCATGTGATAGGCCATTCTTCATGTGTATCAATGTGTCATGTGTGATAGGCCATTCTTCATGTGTACCAATCAATGTGTCATGTGTGATAGGCCATTCTTCATGTGTACCAATCAATGTGTCATGTGTGATAGGCCATTCTTCATGTGTACCAATCAATGTGTCATGTGATAGGCCATTCTTCATGTGTACCAATGTGTCATGTGATAGGCCATTCTTCATGTGTATCAATGTGTCATGTGTGATAGGCTATTCTTCATTGTACCAATCAATGTGTCATGTGTGATAGGCTATTCTTCATTGTACCAATCAATGTGTCATGTGTGATAGGCTATTCTTCATTGTACCAATCAATGTGTCATGTGTGATAGGCTATTCTTCATTGCACCAATCAATGTGTCATGTGTGATAGGCTATTCTTCATTGTACCAATGAATGTGTCATGTGTGATAGGCTATTCTTCATTGCACCAATCAATGTGTCATGTGTGATAGGCTATTCTTCATTGCACCAATCAATGTGTTATGTGTGATAGGATATTCTTCCTGTGTACCAATCAATGTCTCATGTGTAATTTTAATGCTTATGTTTTGTCAGAAATATAGTGTATTTGTTTTATACAAAGTGCATGTTTTTGGCCTTTGAGAAAGTAATACTCTTATAATTTTATTGTTATTACTGGGCACCAGTGGATTAGTATTATTGTGATTTCCATTCACCAATCCTGGTGTCACTGTGACATACAGTATGAGCTTCTATCTTATGTTTCTTGCATGATCTCATCGTACTTTTTCGTTTCATCTTATCCAGCCATATCCTGCTGCAGTCAATATACTCTTATTTGCTCATGTGTTAAATTTTAGTCAAGTGATCAGGGGAGGCAGAAAAAGATCTGGACAGAGTTATTAGCCTTACCTCCACCAACCACATGCCCTGATTCTTCAATTCCAAGAATCTGAAATAATTGACAATATGATTCTGAAATACTCCATACATCTAACTGTTTATGGTCATTACATTCTTATTGGGATGCAGAGGTGTTTCTAAGGCACCAGGGCCAGGTTCTATACTGGCCAAGACCTACTAACACGTCCTAGTCGTGCATCCTGGGCAACAGGTTCCTTTGGGGTCCTGGCAAACCTACTAGGATCACTGATTCTTCCGAAATCAGAGAGTATTTGCCTGCATGGCGAGGAACCACCAGTCTGCACACCAATAAGCCAGACATGGGACAACAGATACTCACGCAAACCTCAGTCCAGTATGACATCACACTGATGTTGGACAACAGGATGTCTTCATCCGACATACAGGACTTCACGCTGGAGTTCACAGCCAGCGAACGCAAGCACATTCTTATTTATATAGCTAAACCAAAATATCACCACCATCTAATTTTCTTCTTCTTCTTTGACAAGCTTCAATGTCTTGAATAATGCGAGCTGCAAATATAATTATGAAATAACATTTCAAAAGATTCCGAAAGAACCAACACAATCACATGAAATTTCAGGACAATACTTGTTTAGGTCAACTGATGTTTACATGAAGATGGAGCTACTTATATAATTCATTGTTGCCGGCTATTTAACATCTCTCTCAGTCTTTCACTGTTTCTTTTGTCTAGAATGTTTCCATGTAAGGTTTATTTGTTTACTCCATCTCTCCCGCTGATTCATCCCATAATTTCATTGGTCTTATCCTGATGGTTTTGGTGAATGTTCTAGTAACACCAGCATCTGTCAGTACTTTTAGTGTTTGCTTTCTTTTCTGTCCATGTTATTCTCAGAATTCTTCTCAGAAACAGCATCTTTGCCACCTCCAGTATCTTCATCAGCAAGAACAATTAATAGGCCTTTAAAAAAAAGTAAAATTATAGAAAGATATAGAAATGTAATTTCAAGAGAAAGATTTTCTGAATGTCCTAAATTGTTGTGGAAAAAAACAATGACTGTATCTTAAAAATATCTATGCACACAAATCTTTTAACATAGACCTGAAATAAAGTCAATGAGCACTGGAGCAACTGGAAACTTTTATGACAACTGAAGAGACTTAATAGAGCAGAAAATGTATCTGCCAGAGTTCTGACAAGGAACGACTGATGGGAAGATTGGGTGTGGTGGGTACGCACATCTATCCTTGTTAATTGGATACAGCAATTGTGCAACTTTCCTATACAAAAGGAAACCTCATGTGAAATAAATGAATGACCTGATCATGGGTCATTGAAAACACTGTAAAACTGAATAATTGTACATGACAATGGATACCACCACATTGGGGTTTATACAGTGATTGCTTGGTTAGTTGCTGCTGGTTAGTTTGAGTTCTAACTCTTGAGACCAGTGTAATGGCGATCAGGTTATCTGAGCCCAGAAAAGGGCTTGCATCTACCAGAGTGATGTTACTGTATACTCTAATCCTGTCCTGGTACTGAAGTACCATCTCTGAGTGGATTGTGCCAAAGAGCTCTTCTTCCCCTCTCCAAACTCATAAACTAGCTGGGTTTGCAAGGCTAGTATGTAACTTCACATATCTTGAGGAAAGGTAAATTAGCATGTAACCAGGTTGTGATCCAGCACAGCACATACGGACTGGCTGGTGTTAGGATTGGATTGGTCATGTGTCTCCACAGGTTTGAGGTCATACATCGTCAACAGAAACTCATTAAGAAAACAAAATAAGGAAACAAAAAATGAAATGTATGGGAGACAACAACCAGGTCTTAAAATTCATTGGGGAAAGACAATGTTAATAAGAATAAATCAAGCAGATGATGACCCAATCTCTCAAGAGGTAGAATCATATATATATGAGCAGTTTTCATAGTACAAGGAAATTTGTGACAGTCAAAGAAATTACCTGGTCTATGGCGAATGGGTTACGGGCACAGTTCGTAATCACGCATACCTGCATTCGAAACACAGCTGCTGGCGATTTGGCAGCAGACCGTCTTGTGTTGGTTTTTTTTACAAAATAGTATGGGAGCCGGTTGTTCAGAAAGCAATGGCAAATAACTACTGAACGTAAATTTGCCAAGAGATCACAACAGCAAAACATGCTGGTATTGACTGTGATGTCCTGTAAAGGATATGCAACTAACAAAATAAATTAAATCTAGTACCATGCTCAGAATATTTAACTTTAATGTTAAATCAGTACTGTTGTGTAGATTAGAAACACAGAGAACAACTAAAGTACCAACACATTACAAATATTCATTTA
The DNA here is from genome assembly GCA_014155875.1 of Cepaea nemoralis. Lineage (NCBI taxonomy): Eukaryota > Metazoa > Mollusca > Gastropoda > Stylommatophora > Helicidae > Cepaea > Cepaea nemoralis. Next base: position 55,664 of record JACEFZ010004081.1, on the reverse strand, counting down.
CTGGTGCCTACACACAATACAAAGACTAATTACTCAACAGAATCACTCAAGTAGACACTTTGGAGAGAATTAAGTAAAGTCTAGTGAATGATACATATATAGCATATGCAAGATTTTTACAGTTAGAAGATAATTATTTATTTTAAAAACTGTATCCAATCTCAGACTCACTTGTCATCAAGTTCCAGCTGTGACCTGCATACTGCAACAAGTCCTACACACAATAAAAACAATGTTTGTTAATTTTTTATACATATTGATGTGAACAAGTTCAGCAGCGTTTCCCGAGTCATATGTAACCCTACTGTAACAAATTTAATCTCTTAATAAGATGTCACTTTCGAGTGTTCACTGATGTTGATGAAATTGTAATTACAGCCTTATCCATCTGGCTAGCCCTTCAGCATGAACTGGGAGTGAAGCCTGGTCAAGCACATCAATGTTGCCTTTGAGGTCAAGAGAGGAACTATCACAACCAAATTCTCAAGGTAACAGTGAGCAGAAATATTTCTGGACTGCTTATCAATGGAGGACAAAGAACACATGGGAATTCCCAATATGCAATGACAACGGTCGATTTAACATAACATCCCTTTGGCTAAAGGATCACACATGTCATTTTTAGGATGTTTCTTATGATTTTATAAACTTATGAAACTCTTAAGCACTCACTTTGAGTGTCCAGATCTTACAGATATGAATTGTTACTACACCAAAGCCAGATCAAAGTAACACATTTTATGGAAAAAAGCAACAGCTAAGAAACACTTCGTGTATCACTATATGGTATTGAGACAAAGGCCAAGAGTCCAGTTGGATAACCAATAGCAACAACATGATTTTAATCAATTTTATTAAACGTCACAGTGGTTTGAGGAATAAACAGTGATGGAAGGAATACATTTATGGAAAAACAGGCAGTGGTATACCAGACAGACAAAGGACACTGCAGACAACTTGGGCATAAATATGCATGAGTCTTTACAGTGGGCTATGATGAGATTGGCATTCTGTAAAAGACTTACTACATGAGATGATTTGCATTTATAAAACAAGTAAACAAAAGATACTGCTTCATTTTCATAAATGTTTTTAAAAAATCATATCAGCAAAACATTAGTACTTAGTTGGAAAAGTGGGTTCTCATGTTTTTCACTACAAAGACTTACAAAAGACTGGTACTTTAGAGAAGTACATGAGGACCCATATTTTCCGGTTTGTATTACGGTTTGCATACAATTCTGTAATTTTAAAATTTTACTAGCTTCTAGTTTATTTTCTTTTGCTGATGAAGACTTTTTAACCGCAGTGACTATTCTGTCACTTTTGATTGTTTTATTGCAAAACAGGCCCTTTTAACATTCCATTTTCGTTGATGTATTCATGTTCAAAGCTTTACAGAATTTCCACCCAGTTCATTAGATCAACCTAAATTCTGGACAACTGAATTAATTGATGAACTCAAGCACTATACCATGAATTACCACGGCCTTAAGGTATAAGTATATATATATATATATATATATATATATATATATATATATATATATATATATATATATATATATATATATATATAGTCAGTTTTTGACCATATAGATATATATAAATAAAGTAAGAGAGAAAAAATAGTCTCCATGTAACTATGGAGATATATATATATATATATATATATATATATATATATATATATATATATATATATATATATATATATATATTGAGAGAGAGAGAGAGAGAGAGAGAGAGAGAGAGAGGTGGGGGGGGGGGAGGGGATAGAGATAGAGAAAGATAGAAAAGTCTCCTCCAGCCATATCTAACTGGATTTATATATATATATATATATATATATATATATATATATATATATATATATATATATATATATATATATATATATATATATATATATATACCATTAAAGAACTATTTGCAGACGATCAAGCACTAATAGCAAAATCTGAAGCAAAATTACCACGGGTGGGGGGGGGGGGGGGGGATTGTTAGGGTTTACAGGGGGGGGAATTAACATTATTTCAAGATCACATCAATACAAGAACAGATTATTTGATTGTTTTTCCCTCCATACTCTACAGTTCTGTACTTCTCGCCCGTCTTAAATTCGTTCTATAACGTAAGTAGACCCGCAAATCACGTTTTATGTAGACGTCTAGACTTGCACTAGTATGTGTTATTAAATTTAGCTTACATTTTTAAGTATACTGTGTAGGGGCGGGGGGAATTCATAGGGAATAAATACAAAAAAAAGGGGGGGGGGGGTGGCATTCTGAACATATGGTGAAGGGGTGCATGGGCCAAAAAAGGTTGAGAACCACTGGTCTAAATAAAGTCTGTAAGGAGTATAACATGAAAATTAGCATCAGTAAAACAGAGGTAATGACTATAACCAAAGAAGAAAAAACAACAAAGATTTATTAAAAAGAACACCCCCTGAAACAAGTAAAGAGCTTCAAGTACTTAGGAAGTATAATATCAAATGGCAAATCAGAAGATGAGATCAAAAATAGATGCAATAAGGCAAACCAACTCATTGGACAAATGGTACCAATACTAAAGAACAAACATGTATCAATGGTTACTAAGAAAGCACTCTACAAAACAATCTTCCTATCAACTCTATGCTACCAATGCCAAACCTGGACAATGACAGAAAAAAAATAAAAGAAAAATCTCAGCAACAGAAATGAGATTCCTGAGAGGAATACCCAATTATCCCCTGAAACAAGTAAAGAGCTTCAAGTACTTAGGAAGTATAATATCAAATGGCAAATCAGAAGATGAGATCAAAAATAGATGCAATAAGGCAAACCAACTCATTGGACAAATGGCACCAATACTAAAGAACAAACATGTATGAATGGTTACTAAGAAAGCACTCTACAAAACAATCTTCCTATCAACTCTATGCTACCAATGCCAAACCTGGACAATGACAGAAAAAAAATAAAAGAAAAATCTCAGCAACAGAAATGAGATTCCTGAGAGGAATACCCAATTATCAAGAAGAGAGAATATCAGAAATGAAGAAATCAGGACTAAAGTGGGGGTTATAGCAAGGCAAGATTTCATCAGAAAACAGCAAGTTAAATGGTGCGGCCATATAACTAGATTACCAACTAACAGTATAGCACAACAAGCAATGATGTACAAACCAAATGGAAGCAGAAGGACAGAGGGAATAGCAGAGTTCATGGAAATCTTGATACATGAAGCCCATAAACTCTCTCGCTGTTTATACTTCACCTCGGCGCCGCAAAGTACAAGAGGAACAAGATGAGATGAGATGAGTGCATTTATTTATCTGTGCTGTGTAGCAAAGTCTTGATGGAGATTCTCATCTAACTTGAGAGGCTGAGTAGAGAGGCTGAGTCTTACCAAACAGAATGGAGTGAATCAAATAACAACTTCCAATATGATAATGTAGATCAAGGCTGCCACAGGGCAAGGAAATGGCTGTCTGGTACTTCACTTATAAAAGTGATTAATGTTTCTGACTTTCAGTCCAAGCTTTGACAAATTCTGAGTAGTTAGTTGTGGCATTACTATCCCAGTCATCAGTGGAGGGGGCAGAAACGAGAGAGAGAGAGCTTATATTAGCTTTAAAATCACCTATCAGGTGGACCTTGAAGACTACAGTAAACGTCAACATGGTGCAGGTTGGCATATCTTGGTGAACTTTCTAGATTATAGCTGCTAAACAACACACAACAGGAACAGTTAACCGCATTCATGCCCTTCGACGTCTGCTAGAAGAGACTGAGATCCTGTGGGCGTGTCCCAAGTGCAGTGACATTGATTCTTCGTTATAAATAAATCGTTACATTATCATTTATGATTTTGACATATTTCCAGTTATTATATTAGGCGAGCAAAGATAGACGGCGAAAAAAGTTGGAAATGTATTATTATTTCATTCAAACAAATTTGAAATGGCAGCCAACAATACAATTGGGAAGATAACTTCATAAGATGGACGAACCGCAGTCTGTCAGGAATTTGGAATGTACACAAATTCAACAACGACTACGTTTCAACGACTCAACGTTTTGTTTTGAAGAACCATCGTAACCAACCTTCATTATGGCGACAACACCTGATTTATTTACTTCAGATGTGGCGTCGTATATGTTAATCACTAGCCATGTCACACTATGACAGCAACCTAAACATAATTACGAAAGTCATAAGGCATATAACCGTGGAACTAACCGAAAACTACAAGCACCGTGAACCGTCTGCTGCTGGTATCCATGTTCAAACATCCTAACCGTGGACTTCGTCAACTTCTTGTCTTTCATTGGTTGAACTATTGCCTTCTTCACTACTGGAAACCACGGATGTTACAGGTGCAAATCTGCTCCAATAACAAAAGAGAGCGTACTTTTAAGGTTCGCTCTTGTCTTGGTCAAGAAAAGATTGACCCCCGAAGTTGCAGATTTCGCAACACTGGTTATCGTGCAACAGTGAAAAGGGTGATATTTGCCAGAGGAGAACTGAGCTAATAACAATGCCTCATATTGATAATGATATCAAACTGGACTTTAAAGATGTTTTATTTCGGCCTAAACGAAGTACTCTAAGGAGTCGCGCCGATGTAAGAATTCATTGAATTGATAAATTTATAATTTATTATTGTTGTGGGTAATTAATACCGTAATTCATTGAAGTAAATATTTATTTTTAATAATTCTCAAAATCAGATTAGGTCTTATTGTTAAGAAAGATCAGAAGAATGTCTCTCCTTTGAGCATTGGGTTGGAGTCTGTTGGCAATGAAATACCTAAAATATTACCACCCTTGGTCTGTTGTCAATCAGTCCACACACTCACACACTGTGTGTGTGCTGTGCTATCCAAAATTATTTTTTTTTAAAGTTGCATATCCTTTACACGACGTTGCAGGCAACGCCAGCATTTTACTGCCGTTGTTAATGTCTTGGCAAGTTTTTAAGTTTAGTAGTTTGCCATTGCTTTCTGAATGACCAGCTCCCATACCAACACGTTAAACAGTCTGCTGCCAAATCTGTCGCTGCTGTGTTTCAAACTCGGATAAGCGGCATTACGCATCGCGTTTGCATCGCCATAGCGACAGAGACTGGCTAAAATTATTTACCTAGTTACAATAGGAAAATAAAATAAAAATAACAATTATTATACATCGTAGTTAATATAAAGTATGACTGCAAATATGAAGTTCCAGTACCACCCTTGGACACCCAGATGGGGTCTGAGCATGGAGAGGAGGAGAACACTGCAACAGTTGCGTGGAGATGGCATTTCAGTACCAGGTCAGGGAAAATGTTTCTGTGCCAATCTCTCTCCAATAGATACAAGCCCTTTTCATGCCTCTGACGACCTAAATCCCCTAAAAGCGAGTCTTCGTGGCGAAGTGGTCAAGGCGTTTAACTCCGAAGGTTGTGGGTTCGATTCCGGGCCGCGTCCTTCGGTTCACGAGTTAAATTCTTCGGAGACTCCTGTGGGTCGTCGCTAGAGCTACGGAGTTCGTGCTTTGTGCGACGCTTTCTGCGCTGCGGAAAGAGACCGAGCCATATGGGATAAATACCCGGTGCAATGAAGTCAACCCTGTCGACTTTTAAGTGACTTTATGCCTGACGACCTAAATGCCAGTGCATTTGAGTTGGAAGTTAAATCTCAGTCTTCCAGAGGTTCACAACCAATAGACCATCTACCTTTGTATAAAATGATAAAAGTTAGGTATATGTGGCGTCTGCAAGAGAGAAAGAGTGAGAGAGAGAGATAACAGACACAGTATACATACCTTACCAGGTTTGAGGTTTGTTGTGAGGTATGTACTCTGTGTTTGTTATCTCTTGCTCTGTCTGTCTACATTGCTACACTTATTGCTGAAGATAGAGAAAAGTGGAAGGCTTTGACAACTCATCCCCATTGCTACACTTATAGCTGAAGATAGAGAGAAGTGAAAGGCTATGGCAACTCATCCCTGTTTCTGCACTTATTGCTGAAGATAGAGAGAAGCAGAAAACTTTGACAACGCATCCCAGCACTCTCTGTCATACAGTACAACAAGCTCGATGAACATTTCAGTTCTCTATTTGTAACATTCAACAAAAGTAATTTATTGCATAAGATACTTTTGATCTTCTGAAATGCAGTTTTTGCTTGACCTATTCTGCTCTTAATTTCTGTGATACACCTCCATCTGATACTATGACTGTACCCCAAATAATTAAATTATTGACTCAGTTAAGCATTGTTCCTTCTATTGTATTATCACATCTGGTATTTTTTTTTTCATACTATATGGTATAGTAGAGGATATAGAATAACAGCAGTAAGGTATTTGATAACTTAGCAGTCCATTATTAGGAGCGGTTGGCCGAGTGGCTAGAATGCTGGATTCTCCTTCGGGAGACCCAGGTTCAGATCCTTGGTAAAGTGTGTGTTTTTTTCTGCTGGGGGTAAAAAGAAACCTCTAACCTGCAGTTCACGGTGACTGCACTAGCCAAGCGGTCTTAATTCCTCAGGCTCAGGACTCCCCCTGCCATACACCGCAAGGTACTATATTGGCAGTAAATGACAGTTAATGATGACAGTCCATTACTGTAATGTTACAATGTATATACTAGGACTTCTACTACTACGATACAAAGATGTGTATAAGCGGGACATGATTGATACAGGCATTGATAATGCACATTGGGAGCAAGTCGCCGCTGAACGTATTGCATGGAGGGCAAATATCAGAAATGGAATAAAGTCAAAGGAGAAAATTATTGCAGAAAAGTCACACACCAAGCGTTTGAGACGTAAGATGGTGCATGATGGTGGAAATGACCACGTGTTCACATGCACCCACTGTGAACGGACATTTACAGCGCAAATTGGCCTTATCAGTCACACTCGCTACCGCCATAGTTAAAAGTTATTATGCCTTTTTAGAGCTCAAACTATCGTCTGTCAAGACGGCAAGGTGCCAATGATGATGATGACTAGGACTTAGCATCTAGTCCATCCATCATGTGCCATGCCAATAAGCATGGGCAGTCATGTACTGCCATCTCACTCGATCACCAGAGTCGTGGATCAGCTCCGTGTTTCTGTCTCGACCATGCCATGTGGCCAAGCCATCCAGGTATTTAATTCTTGGTCTTCCCCTTGGTCTGTTCCCTTCGATCTTGCCAGTTGTCACCAAGTTCTCCAATTCATTTCTTCTCATAACATGCCCAAAAAATTGTGACTGTCTACGTCTAATGTCTCTAATCAGTTTACAATCTTCATTTGTTTCTTGGAGGACTTGTTCATTGGTTTTTGTGTCTGCCGATGGCATTCTTTGCATTTTCCTCAGAAGCCACATTTCCACAGCCATCAGATGTTTTTCAGCTTGTCTGCTCATTGTCCTCGCTTCTCATCCATATAAAAGTACAGGTTCCATGTATCACTTCAACACTCTTTTTCTCGTTTCAATTGATATCTTATTAATGGTCAGTATGTTTTTAATCTTGCAAAAGGCAACCTTCGCCATGGCAATTCTTGTTCTAATCTCTTCAAGGCATCTCCCAACAGATGTTATGACTGTTCCGAGATAGTTGTACCGATTCACTTGTTGAAGAATATTCCCATTTACTTGTATATTACATTGTAGTATTTCTTCCTTCCTAGTGACGACCATAATCTGTGTCTTCTTACAAGTCAATTCTAACCCTGGTTGTTCACTGTGTGCAACAACCGCATCTACTAAATTTTGCAGGTCCCGTTCATTGTCTGCAATCATGACTGTATCATCTGTGTATCTAATGTTATTGATGTATCGTCCCCCAATGTCGATTCCTTCCATATCATCTATATTTCTGAAAATATGTTCACTGTACAAGGAAAAAAGATCTGGAGATATTACACATCCCTGTCTTACACCTCTCTTAATAGGTTGATATTGACCTACTTCATTTTCAATTCTGATGGCAGCTTGTTGTTTCCAATATATGTTTTTTACAAGTGTGAGGTCTTTTCCATCAATTTGTAGATCTTCAAGCATCCTTATCATGTTTCATTTTATCGAAAGCCTTTGTGTAGTCAATAAAGCAGACGTGTAGATCTTTGTTTACTTCTACAGTAACTGCATCAAAACCAGGTTGTTAAATGTATTGACTCACGTGGTTGAGAAGAGAGCAAAATGAGGAATGAAATTTGTTACCTCAATTCATAATGATATAAAAAATATATTTTGTATATTTCAGGTGGATCTCGTGCGCTCATTCATCTTTCGCAACTCTCAGAAAACATATACTGGAATCCCTGTAATTGCAGCAAATATGGACACTGTTGGTACATTTGAGATGGCCAAACAGATGGCCAAGGTATGTTGTTTTCAAATACTGACTAAACCTGATCAACAAGCATTACATCTGGATACTGCTGATGTATGTCTTTTCTACAAAAACTAAAGCATACCATTCTTTTACCCAGACTTTATCATTAAAACCTTTATCAACTGGAACAGATTGACCAACTCAAGTCGCAGAATACTATAGTGTGTTCACAAATGTTTGCCCCCGTATAAAAATCCATAACTCAGTAACCAACTGAGGGGAAATTATGAAATTTAGCATATAACCTTATCATTATGTACACCCAACAATAAAAATTGTGTTCTGGAGATTGCACAGCAGATCTTAACTCTTTCTCTGCCAAGCGCCCTTACATCGTCACAGTTGACTGACGGTGATGCCCATGCGCCACAGTATAAACAGTGGTTTATTTGTTACATTTCTGCCACCTTCTGCAATTTTAAGTGACGGTAAATTGAAAATTCCCACACCCGGAACATTTCCATTTCGGCATTGTAAGGTCAAACGTTCGCGCCCATTGGTTTTTGTGGGTTTTTTTAGTTTTAAACTAGTGTTAAGTAATTTGTTTTGGTTTTTCACAAATGGCAACGCCCTCGAGTATGCGGCCTCGTAGACTTACATCAGATCAAGCTAGATATTATATTTATAGTGATTTCAAGGACTTTGTGAAAGATTCTGAAACTGAAACCACGTCCAGTATTCAGTTAGTCAGATTTCGTGATAAAGGAAAACACCACTGAAAGCGAAAGTTGGTCATAATATGTCATAATATGATGGCACATATCGAATTATGAATGCGCTAATGGGCCACATATATGCCCCTAAATTTGTTTTCACAAATGGCAACGCCCTCGAGTATGCGGCCTCGTAGAATTATATCGGATCAAGCTAGATATTATATTTATAGTGATTTCAAGGACTTTGTGAAAAATTCTAAAATTGAAACCATGTGCAGTATTCAGTTAGTCAGATTATTTCGGAGTAATGGAAAACACCACTGAAAGCGAAAGTTGGTCATAATATGTCATAATATGATGGCACATATCGAATTATGAATGCGCTAATGGGCCACATATATGCCCCTAAATTTGTTTTGCCTATCAAAAAGTATTTAAGGAGTATTTAAATAATTAAATTTAAAAGAATAATAATTATAACGAAATAGAAAATAGTGTTTATATTCTTCTTCTCAGTACAGTCTGAGTGGTGTGTAACTGACATTTTCCATTTTGTGTGAAAATTATGTGCTTCAAAATATTATGTTTTAATTGTTTTATTGGTGTCTTGGTGCAGTTCTTGTGATATTATTGAACAAAAATGGTGTGTGCAACAGTATTCAGCAAATTTAACTGGATTAGCTGCAGTGGATTATAAATAATGCCTTGGCAAGTGAAATTTTTTAATAATTTTTACCTTTTTAATTTCAATTGTTATTACTAAACATCTCATTATTTTCATAATATTTCTAACCTATCAATTAATTATTACCACTGTCATGTTCCTTGTGCAATCCTCCTTAATTTGATATATAATACAATATATCTGCTACCATTTTAAAAGCATTATTGTGACACACCCATACTTCCAATTTTCTGCCATGAATTTCTGTTTGGTCAGAATCCAATTTTTGTTTGGCACTGAAAGAGTTAATGTTTGTTTATATTCAGTATATAATTTACAGGTCAGAGATGAAGTGCATATTACGAAATGTATTACATCTTCACTCTGAAACATCAGTGTTCAATAATGAATGTATGGTGCACTGGAATTTCCTTATATGAAGCACATCACATAGTGGAACAGAACTGTTCAGAGCATTACTGCCAAACAAGTTTGTTAGCATGAACTCAATACATTTTCACCAAAACATCAAAGAAATTTTGCCACTTTCCAAGATTTCAGTAGCCTTTCTACCTATCAAACCAGATTCCTTGGGTGGGAGTAAATATAAGACGGCAGGAAAAATTTAATATTGATGCAGCAGATACTTTTCAAACAAATTGAACATGAATGAGGACAAATATGTGTGAACGCACTATACAAGCATGCATGCGACAGAAGGGTGTCAAACTGGGATACTTAACAAATCAGTGACAACATACGGGTGTCAAACTGGGGAAACATAAAGGTGTCAAATTGGGACATTTAACATATCAGTGGTAATATATGGGTGTCAAACTTGGGCATTTAACAAATCATTGACAACATACAGGTGTCAAACTGGGACATTTAACAAATCAGAGGTGGCACAAAAGTGGGACATTTAACAAATCAGTGGCAACATACCATGTCAAACTGGGACATTTAACAAATCAGTGGTGACATACAGGTGTCAAACTGGAATAATTAACAAATCAGTGGTGACATATGGGTGTCAAACTGGGACATTAAACAAATTAGTAGCAAATTACGGGTGTCAATCATAGACATTTGAAAACTCAGCTGAAAAGCACAAATGCACCTTCAAATATAAGTGTTGCAGAAGAATATTACAAATTGATTGGGTGACAAAGAGATTTATTCAACAAGTATTCAGCATTGAAGGAGGTTGGTTATTAACACATACAAATTAAGGGAAATTAAATATTTTAGGCATGTTAAAAGACATGAATTCCATGGATGCAACATGGTCAAATGGATAAGAGTGCTGGTTCTTAAACATTCGATGTGCTGATGCCAAGGTTACGGGTTCACCCCTTACACTGGTCAGTTGGACTAAAATGTTGACTTCTCATCCTTGACTTGAGAACATAAATTACAATTACCTCTGAAGTCAGAATCGGTTCACCTGATGGTAAGGGACACTGGTAATAGGGAAAGCTAATCCACACAAAAACATCAGACCAGTGCATTCCCCAGTAGTAGCACATGTATGGACTATGCTTGAGTTCAAAATCACACCCTACTCATGGCAGGACTAATATTGATTTGTAGTTCACTTGTTTCTTCACAGACAGTATCTTTTCCATTACAGCACACCTTGCCTGGTCAGTATCACACTGTGCAACATTTACTATACCCTATAAAAAGACTCTTTTACACAGCTTTCAGTGCTTTGATCTTACAGTATGAAGCCTATATTTTTTATACCAAGTGACACTCGATGTGGTCAATATCATGCTGCCTCCTTGACTTCCCAGACATTTCCTGGCACCAATTTTAGGCTGGATCAACCTTGAACCCCAGGTCAGTTTTAAAAATCCCCCTCAGTGCGGATACGAACACTTGACCACTGGGCCTACAGGCAGGCATCTAGACTATACCATCCATCCATCATGTGCCATGCCGATAAGCGTGGGTGGTCATGACTCGCCATTTCATTTGATCACCAGATCACTCAATTGATGACTATACCACATAGACATAATTATTTTATGAGGTGGGCTGGATCTGAAAACAGTACTGGTTTATTTTTTTTAATGCAACCCTGCCTTACTAAGAATTAAACCCGGAACTACTGAGTTGATGGGCAAGTGCATTGTACATAAAGTTTCTTGTTATAAAGAGGAGGCTTCACATTAACCCTTTACAGGGCAGACGTTTCTCTGTTTTGAAGCCCTGAACAGGCAAGAAGAATTTTGAAGTTCGGTAAAATTTTGGGTTATGTTAGTAAAATCATCACATAAAAGGTGTTAGTCAACTGATTTTACTTAAATAAAAAAACAAAGTTAAGTAAAAAGCATGCAGGTCATTTTACTCACGTGAATGTTCCCAGTAATCCACACATAAACACAAATATTTACAAAATACAACATATTGTTTGTGATTGTCAGTCTTTTATACAGCAATTTACAAACACATTTTCAGAATCAGAAGCACCTTCTTTAAAGTCTGACTCACGACTGCTAATGCAAAGTAACGCTGATCACTGATATCTAGTTCCGATTATTAGTCAACTTCGTGCCCTTCAATGTCACCATTGAACCCAGCGAAATCTCCGCTATCACTTGAAGAATCGTTGAAATCCATTTTGAAATACAAAGCGTAAAACCCCAAAATACTATTTTAAAAATCTGTTCAAATTTAAAGTACACGCTTGCGAATGGCGGCCATGTTGTCAAGCTATCGGCAAAACCGAAAGTAGACAATCGGGAAAGCCGAGAGATCGCTTTTTTACATTGCATAATAGTCACGGACGCTTTCGGGCGGTTTGCCCGTTCAGGGGTAAAAACATTCCCTGGCATTTTGCCTGGTAAAGGGTTTAAATTTTAACAGTGTGATAGAAATTACAATAACCATGCCATTATCTTGTAACCTGTCTTCTTCTTCTTCTTCTTTCGTTCGCTGTAACCTGTCAATATTGCTGTTAAGGATGTCAAGAGTTTTAAGAACGGGACATCACAGTATAGATGTGAACATGGTGACATCATGAGGACAATTTAAATATGGCTGTCCCACTTTTGACATACACTACAGAGGAGCAGCATTGTTGTATCCATTTTTTTTTTATCAATGAAGGGGTGAAACCTACATAAATTCATCAGCAAATGAAGGTCCAGTATGGTGATGCACGCATGTCAGTCCAGCAAGTGTATGAGTGGAGTAGGAAGTTTTAAAACAGTGTAACTTCTGTGAAAGACTGTTCATGGCTGGGTCAGGCACACTGAGTAGTCACCCCAGAGACGATTTTTGTCATTGAAGGCCTCGTACAGGAAACTGCTGATTGACTGTGAGTGACATTGCCGCACATCTTGACATCAGTCAAGGTTCAGCACACCACATCATCCATGATGTGCTACAGTACCGCAAAGTGTCTACAAGGTGGATGCTCCTTTTTCGGGTGGCCATCTTTAAACTGTCCTTATAACATCAACATGTTCATTTGCACTGTGATGTCACATGGTTAACACTCTTGACATCCTTTACAACAATATTGACAGGTTACAAGATAATGGCATGGTTATTGTAATTTCTATCACACTTTTAAGGTTTTCATTTGATGTCCCCTCGTAGTTAATTGTGCAACACTGTTTCACATACAGTCATGAAATGTTGATTACTATTCCACCACCTGATGTTCACCAGATGGCATGATTATTGTAATCTGTATCACACTTTTAAGGTTTTCATTTGAAACCTCCTTGTAGTTAATTGTACAACACTGTTTCACATACAGTCATGAAATGTTGATTACTATTCCAGCACCAGATGTTCACGACAATCCACAAACATTACTCTGTTGATGATTGGAGAGAGTTTGCTACTGCTAACAAAGCTACTTTGGAGGTAAAGTACATCCATGTGTTGTGTCTGCTGTCATTTTGTTTTTTTACACCTTGTTGCTTTGGCTCTTGCTGGTTTACCACACAGCAGTAGATATTGAAGAGCCCATAATGGGAGGTGCAGAGTATAGTACTCTGTAACCTACTATGGATGTCATAAGAGGTAATTGATTGACAATGTATTGTTATGATGTACTATGCATTGTCATTCATATGTTATGATTGACTATTTAAAATATTTTTTAAAAAACATATATTTGGAAACAACAAGCTGCCATAAGGATTGATAATGAAGTGGGACAATATCCGCCTATTAAGAGAGGTGTGAGACATATGTAATGTCTCCAGATATTTTTTTTCCTATACAGTGAAAATATTTTAAGAAATGTAGAAGATATAAATTTAATCATCATCGGAGGACGAAACATCAATAACATTAGATATGCAGATGATACAGTATTGATTGCAGACAATGAGCATGATCTGCAACAATTTGTAGATGCGGTTGTTACACACAGTGAACAACTATGGTTAGAATTATATTGTAAAAAGACACAGATTATGGTCGTCATTAGGAAGAAAGAAATACCACAATGTAATATACAAGTAAATGGGAATATTCTTCAAAAAGTGAATCGGTACAATTATCTCAGAACAGTCATAACATCTGATGGGAGATGCCTTGAAGAGATTAGAAAAAGTATCGCCATGGTGAAAGTAGCCTTTAGCAAGATGAAAAACATACTGACAGATAACAAAATCTCAATTGAAACAAGAAAAAGAGTGTTGAGGTGCTACATTGAGCCTGTACTTTTGTAGGGATGTGAAGTTTGGACAATGAGCAGTCAAGCTGAAAAACATCTGATGGCTGTAAAAATGTGGTTTCTGAGGTGAATGCAAAGAATACCATGGACAGACAGAAAAACCAATGAACAAGTGCTACAAGAAACAAATAAAAATCGTAAATTGATTAGAGAAATTAGACGTAGACAGTCACAATTTTTTGGGCATGTTATGAGAAGAAATTAATTGGAGAACTTGGTGACAACTGGCAAGATCGAAGGGAAAAGACCAAGGGGAAGACTGAGAAGTAAATACCTGAATGGCTTGGCCACATGGCATGGTCGAGACAGGAACACTGAGCTAATCCACAACTCTGGTGATCGAGTGAAATGGCAAGTCATGAACGCCCACGCTTTCCGGCATGGCACATGATTGATGGATGGATTTAATTGTCATTCATACATAATGGTTCTCTATTTATTGTCATTTATACCTTATGACTGACTATTCATTTTCATTCAAATATTATGATTTACTACTTATTATCATTCATATGCTACAATTTATTGTCATTATTACCTTATTACTGACTATTCATTTTCATTCAAATATGATTTACTATGTATTGTCATTCATATGTTATGATTGATTATTTATTGTCTTTAATATGTTATGATTAACTAATTATTACCAGTCTCAGCCTCTAAGGAGCATGGTGGCTTCGAGATATGATTTCCACCTCTAACTCACAGGTGGACAAAATAACAGACCTGTCTTCTGATCCTGTTGTCAGGGACTAGACATTTAACTTTCTTAAAGCAAGATGAACAACTGGTAGGACCTATGTGCATGAGTTGAGTCCAGAACCAACATCACAACACCCAGGACATTCCCATATGTGCTCCGTCCTCATCTTCAACAGCCAGGGAAGAGTGCCAATACTAATGGTATCCTGTCCTTTCCTCTGAGGCCTGAGTGTCGGCCTGTGTGCACGTTGCAGAAATAAACAAATTCCCTTCAGATAGATATCCATGTGTGATCTGTAGAAGGAAAGTGGAGCATTTATGTAGATATCTGTTTGATCTGTAAGAGGAAAGTGGAGCATTAATGTAAATATCCATGTATGATCTATAGGAGGAAAGTGGAGCATTTATGTAGATATCTATGTGTTATCTGTAGGAGGAAAGTGGAGCATTTATGTAGATAACCATGTGTGATATGTAGGAGGAAAGTGGAACATTTATGTAGATATCTATGTGTGATCTGTAGGAGGAAAATTGAACATTTATGTAGATATTCATATATGATCTGTAGGAGGAAAGTGGAACATTTATGTAGATTTCCATGTGTGATCTGTAGGAGGAAAGTGGAACATTTATATAGATACCCATATATGATGTGTAAGAGGAAAGTGGAACATTTATGTAGATATCCATATACAATCTGTAGGAGGAAAGTGGAGCATTTATGTAGTTATCTATGTGCCGAGGAAGTGATCTTTTACAAACTACTTCTTCTGCGTTCATCCGGAGAGTTTTTTCAGACGTTATTATCTTATGCCTGTTTACAGCAGAGCTGCGTTCTTGCGCTGTTAGGCTGACACATCCAATTTCTGCGGGCGTTTGTTGACCGAGTTAACCTTTCCGAGTGTTTCAAAGGATTTTCGACTCACGCTCAAACGTAGTTGGGTTGTGCCTGTATCTTTTACTAATAAGCCCATTCTCAGTATCTAATTCGCTGTTTTTGGTCCTTGCTAGCATGTAGCTGCCAGTTCTGGCATTGGAGCCGGAGATCTGGAGAGACTAAGTGCCATCCTGGAGGCTGTTCCTGACGTCCAGTTCATCTGTATTGATGTTGCCAATGGATATTCTGAGCATTTTGTCCAGTTTGTCAGAGATGTCAGGAAGAAGTATCCAGAGCACACCATCTTGGTAATTTGTTTGTTTGTTTTGAGTTCTTTTTAGTGGATATGATGAATGCATGTGTGAAATTGGTGGAATGATAGGTAAACATTTGCTGGGAGTGTCCAAAATATGCAGAACAGAACATTACTTTGGCCTGCGCCTGCTCCAGAGAGCATCACTTTGGCCTATCCCTGCTCCATTTAAGGACAAACTCTGGAGATGTCAACAACCTTCAGTTGACTGCTGCTTTCTTTATATATATTCAGACTGATGATAGTTGGATAGTAGTACAGTCCAACATGTTGTGTTTGTAATGGACTCAAGAGCATGCTATGGGAAATTGAAACTGGTGTGTTTTACGTGGAGTGGCTTGCCTCAGTGGATATGAGCGCTCACTCTTAAACTTCCAGTGTGCTGATGCTGAGATAGAGGGTTCAACCCCACTAAAATGTTGGCTTCTCGTCCTTGACTTGGGGAAGTAAATTACAAGTACCTTAGAAGTCAGAGTGGTTTCATCTGATGACGAGGGACACTGGTAACAGGGAAAGCTAATCCACATGCAAAAATCAGCCCTTTGCACTAGAACTAGTAACACATGCATGGACTACGCTTTAATTCAAAGCAAGTGAATACACACACACACACGCACACACACAATTTTACAACATGAAGATCAAGAGCTAATCAGATTTTCAGCCCTAGGCATGCGGGTGTGTGAGAAAATCTCACTTACATGATTGAAATGACTGTGCTGATCACCTGTGGGTTTGAATACCAAGTCATCACTAACTTCAACTGTGTAAAGAAATAGAAATCTGTATTTGTTAGAGAAAAAATTTTAACCAAGTCAGTCAATTCAAACATTTGGGGGCAAGCATAATATCAGTTGGAAGGTGTGTGACGGATTACTTCAGGATAAGTAAGGCAGCAGCAGCAATGAACAAGTTACAAAAAGAGTCTGTGAGAACAGGAAGCTTACTGCCAAAACAAACTTTCTTGTCTATCAAGCCTGTGTCCTTAGTATTCTTTATGACAGTGAAGCCTGGTCAACTTACTCACACCAAGAGAAACGTTTAAACAGCTTTCATATGCGGTATCTATGAAGAATACTTTGACAAGACAAGATCACAAAGTATTAGAAAGACCGGGTTGTGAAATGGTTTATTCAATGCTCAGTCTTTGCAGGCTTATATGGATAGGACACATTAGGAGGATGGTTGATGGTAGAATACCAAAGAACATCTTTTTTGGTGAATTACAGATGGGTAAAAGATTTCGGGGTCTGCCTCTAGCACGTGCAAAGATGTTTGTAAGTAGGACATGATTGATACAGGCATTGTTATTGCACCTTGGGAGCAAGTACTTATCATACTGCATAGAGGGCAAAGATAAGAAATGGAATACCACTGGAGAAAATTATTGCAGATAGGTCACACACCGAGCATGTGAGACATCAGATGATGCGTGACTGGAAATTACCGTGTGTTCACATGCATCCATTATTAGATGAACTCTTACTGCGTAATTTGGTCTGATCAGTCACACTCTCTACCACCATGGGTTTTAATTAATATGCCTTGTTTGGTCTCTTTAGTTCAGCCCAGGCATTGTGCTATTTTTGATGCACAATGTAACAAACTATCGTCTATCAAGACAAGGTGCCAGTCAGCCAGTCAATGATTGAATGTCAGATAAAAGAGTATGAAATATTATCAAACTTGCTCTGCTGTTTGGTCATGAATCTTGAAATGTGAATGGTAAAAAAAAAAAAAGATCTTTGAGGCAGTGAGGATGTGGTTTCTGAAACAAGCAGTACCTTGAATGGGCAAAGTAATTAACAATGATTGCCTGAAATAGACTACTGAAAGTAGGTCATTATTAACAACTATAAGAAACAGAAAAACAATGTTCTTTCTTTTTTTCTTCTTCTTCTTCTTCTTCTTCTTCTTCTTCTTCTTCTTCTTCTTCTTCTTCTTCTTCTTCTTCTTCTTCTTCTTCTTCTTCTTCTTCTTCTTCTTTTTCTCCTTCATTTTCTTCATTCTCTTCTTCCTCATCCTGTTCTTCATCTTCTTCCTCTCCTTCATTTGCAAAATAAGCAAGTTCAGAATGTGATAGATTCACATAGATGTGACCCTAATGTACTTGAGTGCCTGTGTGAGGTAGTTTACTACTGGAATTGGATATATCTGAAAAAGGTATAAACAAGTTTACTGTACTTTTTATCCTCATTGTCATGGATTTTGAGCGTAACTAAAGCTCACACCTGTATCAACGTTGAAATGGCAATTTGCGTTGTGCGAGAAGCACGCTTTTGACAGGGTCCAAGAGAAAAAATGTCTCCCCTGGACTAGAAACTTTGAGGATGACCGTGGTTGAGAGTGGACCAGGTCAGACTTGTTGTGGCAATGGCCACATTGTATACGGCCACCACTTGGTGTTTAACAATTGTAGATATATCTTGTATTATATTGATAGTATTTTAATGAAGAGTAATAATGTGACTGTGTGAAGTATAGAACGAACGAACAAACAAACTTTATTTTCAAAGGGTTAAGAATTGGGCACGCAGGCCCGTCTAACATTCTGCCCTTCTATCACTCTCTTTCATACATTATTTCATTCACACATCATTCAAGGCTAACAGAGAACAGCAACAATATAAAAGATATGCATTATAAAGGCATGGGCAAAATACGAACATCAAAACTACACGACTCAGTAATATTAGATAATGATCTGACACTTGTTATTAGCCATGTGGAATATACTGGCCTACCAAAAGGGGACTGGCTGTTATACTAGGGTTTTGTTATTATTATTATTATCTCTATTATTAAGGGGGAAGGTAATCCGTACTGAGATAGTGTTCGAATAATTTGT
Source organism: Cepaea nemoralis (assembly GCA_014155875.1). NCBI lineage: Eukaryota > Metazoa > Mollusca > Gastropoda > Stylommatophora > Helicidae > Cepaea > Cepaea nemoralis. Next base: position 36,528 of record JACEFZ010004081.1, on the reverse strand, counting down.
GATTATATGAATAGGGATTGGTGATGTCTTTGATTTCTTGTGGCGGAGTACGTTAAGCTTGTTTTGTATAAGTCAGTCCTAGGCTTCTGAATGTGTAATATATTTAAATGTTTACTGTGTCTAGCATTATATTTAAACAATGGCCAAAGGTAATTTGGGGCATTCCGATGCAGAATTTTGTGAATTAGTTTAGCTTTATTGAAAAGCAGGTGTTTGCGGAGTGGTAGTAACTGAAGGCATTTATACAGGCTAGGATTGTCAGATAAATGTTTGCTATAAATTAGACTCATGGCCCGTTTCTGGAGTGAGTAAAGTCGCTTGGTGTTTGAATTAGAACAACCATCCCAGATTGTAGAGCAGTAGTCAAAGTGTGTCTGTATATGAGAAGTATAGAATAGTTTCCTTGTGTCCTCATCAAGGAAGTTTTTAATCTTGGCGAGTTGGTAGACTTTTTTCGCTGTTTGTTTAATGAGCGCTTGAACGTGGGAATTAAAGGTTAGGTTTCTATCAATGATTAGGTCTAATGTTTTGTGCTCAATTACACTTTCTACTGGCATGTTATCGGTGTGAAGTTGAAATGATGTGTGTGAGCTTAGAGTTTGAAGTCTTTGTCTGGTTGTTAATAACATTGATTTTGTTTTAGTGATGTTAATTTGCATACGGTTTGAATAGCTCCACCTAACTACATTATTTAATTCTTGTTGTAAAGACGACTCCAGTAAAATACAGTTTTCAGCGTTTGTGTACACTGTACAGTCGTCTGCAAATAGATCGCAGGACGACGAAAGATGCAAAGGTAGATCGTTAATATATATGGCAAATAATAGAGGGCCTTGCGGTACTCCAATATTGAAGGTAGTGGTTTGAGACAGAGATTTATTATGTGATACTACTTGCTTTCTGTTTGATAGAAAAGATGATATTAGAGTGACTACATTAGGGCCAATTTTCATTGTCTCAAGTTTTTTAATTAAAATAACATGGTCTATCATATCAAAGGCTTTCTTGAAATCAATAAACACAGTTCCACATAGACTGTTGTTTATATTCTGTGCCAATTTTGTATCATGTTTGTTAGGGCGGTATGGCAAGAATATTTTGGTCGAAATCCTGATTGGCTGTCAACAATAAGCTTGTTGCGAACTAAATACTGTAATGTTACTTTATGGATGTGTTTTTCTAGTGGCTTAGATAGTGATGATAATAAGGAAATGGATCTGTAATTGTTCGGGAGACCATTGTCCAATGAACCAGATTTAAGAAGAGGTTACACTTTAACGATTTTGAGAGCTGATGGAAAGTGGCCTTTGGTGAGACACTGATTATGTACATAGGTTAGTGATATACAGATCACTGGCGCAGCACAACGGAGAATCCGGTTGCTGATTCCATCTAACCCAGATGAGGTTGTGTTTTTTTAGGTTACTGAGGTAAGTGACAGTGATTGTCATTAGTGGTATGTCGGAAAGAATATCGCGGGAGCATCTATTCTCGCAAAACGATGACAGTAAAGATAAGTTGCAAGGAGAATTAGGTATTGAAGCCTTCAACTGGTCTATGTCAGTTTGAAAAAAATCACTGAATTGGTCGCATGTAATATGATTTGATGGTAAAGAATTTCGGAAGTTATACTTGTTTGTCAAGGTGTTAATTGCCTTCCATATATCCTTACTATTTGTTTTATCCATTACTAAGTTCTTAAAGTAATTTCTCTTTTCCTGTCGTATGGTATATTGAACTTTGTTTCTAAGAGTACGGTATGCGCTGAGATCCCACTTTTTATGTGCTTTATCTCTGTCTCTCATAATTTCAAGTATTTCCTGGGTGATCCAAGGTGGCTTGACGTGGTGTTTTACTCGAACTTCCTTGATTGGCACATGTCTATCAAAAACATCAATAAAGGTTTTCATCCAGAATTCCAGAGAATCATCCGGGTCAGGAAGCTGATAAACATTGTCTAGAGGTGAACTGAGCAAGTCCTGTAAAAATGCGTTTTGGTTGAAATTTTTGTAACTTCTATATTTTACACTTATGTGTTTATGTTTAGGAGTTTTAATTCCTTTTTTAGACCATGTGCAGCATATTGGGTAGTGATCGCTCATTGCACAATTGGGTACGGTGCATTCTATGATGTTGTCTGAGCAAGTTACATAAATGTGATCTATGACTGTTGAAGATGACTTTGTTACTCTAGTAGCTTGTTGTACTAATTTGTTGGAAATTGTATGATGCAATTATATTTCCCCATATTATGTTGGATTTGTTGGTGTCAATGTTAAAGTCTCCGAGTAGTATAATTAGAGATTAGACATGATAATAGATGATGAAAACTGTTCAGCGTTTGTGAAGTTTATATAATTAATGTCTCGCTCTGTGACTTTGAAATGGTAGATAGAAGAATGTGGAAGATACTGCAGATAGAACGCCACTCAGCAATCTTGTACCACGAGCAATCAGTAATCATACAAGCCATTACAACTGGTGTTAACCACAGACAATCATTCATACCACAACAGCATCTGAAATCTCGAGCCAGGTACCAATATCTATAGAGCCATGGCAACCTAGGACCTGTGAATAAAGCAGTTCCTCTGCCATGACACTCATCTTTCCCACCTCCCTCGTAACCTCAGGTTATGAATTAAAATATTGCATGTCCATTGCAGGACTTTGCAATCAAGCCAGATTGATCTTCTAGACAATTTTACATTCACTGGTTTGCCATGGCTTTTAGAACAAGAAGTCAGTGTTTAAGCTAAACTGACTGGTATGTGGAACAAGAAGCCAGCGGTTAAGTTCAACTGACTGGTGTGTGGAGTGAGCCCACTACCCCACTGTCAGCACACAGGAAGCTTAAGTATAAGTGTGTTAAAGCCGTGCTGACCTCTCGGGATATGAGTGGAGTTCTGAAATGAGCTCTGATATATGCCATGGTGCTTGTTGCCTCAGTTGTGCTATTTATCCGTCATTTGCTAGTGGCTACCTTCTGCTTTTTCCCTTTTGCGCCTGAATGATATTTCTTTTTGTGGAGTACTGGTTTTTCGTAGTTGTGATACATGGCCAAACCATTTTAATTGCTGTCCTTTGATAAGTCTGAGAGGTATTGCTGTCCTTTGATAAGTCTGAGAGTGGTATTGCTGTCTTTTGAAAAGCCTGAGAGTGGTATTGCTGTCTTTTGATAGGTCTAAGAGTGGAATTACTGTCTTTTGATAAGTTTAAGAGTGGTATTGCTGTCTTTTGATAAGTTTAAGAGTGGTATTGCTGCCTTTTGATAGGTCTAAGAGTGGTATTGCTGTCTTTTGATAGGTCTAAGAGTGGAATTGCTGTCTTGTGATAAGTGTGAGAGTGGTATTGCTGTCTTGTGATAAGTGTGAGAGTGGTATTGCTGTCTTGTGATAAGTGTGAGAGTGGTATTGCTGTCTTGTGATAAGTGTGAGAGTGGTATTGCTGTCTTGTGATAAGTGTGAGAGTGGTATTGCTGTCTTGTGATAAGTGTGAGAGTGGTATTGCTGTCTTTTGATAAGTGTAAGAGTGGTATTGCTGTCTTTTGATAAGTGTGAGAGTGGTATTGCTGTCTTTTGATAAGTCTAACAGTGGTATTGCTGTCTTGTGATCTAAGGTGGCATTGCTGTTTTTTGATATGTCTAAGAGTTATAACACACTAATTTTACATATTATTATGAGACGGCAAACACGACACCCCCACATTGTGCCAAAAGGCTTCGGGTGGAGGAGTGCAATTGGGAGGGTACAAGCCTTTCCCTAGTGTGAGGAAATGCAACCTAAAGACTAAATGGCAGGGCAGACCAAGCCCTAAGCCTTGGTCAGCAACTGGTCGAGGATGGAAGCCCCGACAGAGTATTGCTTTGCTGATCCGGCAGCTTCTGCAGCTGTCTTGTTCCAGATGTATTGGTGTTACCTTTCCTCTGGAGTAAACTAGGCAGGCCGAGAGAGGGATCATGCTGCAAGGGCAACACATGGTCTCTAAATTCAGCCCAGGCTTTGTGTTATAGAGAGGTATAACTCCATTTTAAAACTATCGTTTGTCAAGTTGACAAGGTGCCAGTGAACTGAACTTTGCTTGCTATAATTTAAAGAGAAAAATTAAAGAACCCTTTTCCATGCTTTTGAGTAAATGGTGCTGGTCCCAGATTTGTATAGACCAATCAGCTGTCTGTGTGGGCGGTATCGCCTTTACTGCCTAGCACATCTCCTGGTACCCATTTTTGGGCTGGTTTGACCCGGGAGCTCACTTCAGTTTGTAAACATCTGCCTCACTGGGTATCAGAACATTACCACCTGGCAGATTGGAAGCTTGTTGGCCACTGCCTTGCCATGGCTGTCGCATAATAGTATATTTTAGCTATATTGTATTTTCATTGTTAAAATATGTGTCAGCTTTTATTTGTTTCCCAGGCCGGAAATGTAGTCACTGGAGAAATGGTTGAGGAACTGCTGCTGTCTGGTGCAGACATCATTAAGGTGGGGATTGGACCTGGTTCGGTGTGTACAACTAGGAAGAAGACCGGGGTTGGCTATCCTCAGCTCAGTGCCGTTATTGAGTGTGCAGACGCTGCCCACGGCCTTGGTGGTCATATTATATCAGTAAGCATGCAATTAAGGGCTAATTTAAGTACAGGTTTCTTGTAACTATAGTTAGTTATTAGTTAGTTCCAACTTTACGGCAAAGGGTTCCCCCATCATGCTCCATTTCTGTGCCAGTGAATATCACACAAAATGCTCTTCACTGCCCCATAACTTGTAACTTTGTATGTGCTGCACCTCTTTTTGTGTATGTGTTGTTATTGCTGGATACTGAGACATGTTCAGTGCCTTGCCGGCTGGCGTGGGCGATCATGTCTCTCTACAAATTGTGATCTCCGATGGTATGATGGTATGATCAATTCGTGTGTTGACTCCCTTCCATGCCATAACACAAGACTGTCATGAATCTTCTCACACTGTCTTCCTCTATCTCTCTTTCTGCAAATCTGTCCTGTTGTCACAACATGTTCCAGTTTTTGTCTTCTCATATTGTGGCCGAAAAATGGTGAATGCTTCTTTCTGATGTTTGTGATTAGTTGCATTTGCGACTAAGCTTCCCTTAAAACATCCTGATTGCTCAATTTGGCTGTCCAATTAATTTTCAGCATTCTTTTATAAAACCACATCTTCAAGGCTTCTAGGAATTTTTTTGTCAGTTGACTAATAGTTCAGGATTTGCAGTCTTATGTTAAAACTGGTTCTAAGTAACATGCATGAACTCTTTCTCTAACCTTCAAGGACAGTGACTTATTGTATAAAATGTTCTTCATTTGATAGAATGCAGTTTTTGCTTGTTCTATTCTGTTCTTTATCTCAGTGATGCATCTTCTATCATGATGTTATCCATGTGCCTAGATATCTGAATTTCTGCACTTGCCTCAAAATAACGTCCTGTACTTTAATTGCATTTAGGCACAATCAGTTTCTTTGATATCACCATGGCTTCTGTCTTTATAGTATTCAAACTAAGGCCATATTTTCACTTTCTACAATCACTGTATCTATCATTTCCTGTAGATCCTTCTGACTTGTTGCTATCAAGCCGGTGTCATCAGCATAACGTAAGTTATTTATATTATGTCCACCAACCAGGATCTCTGACATATTTTCTGTAGATCTCATTATATATTCACTGTACAAAGAGAACAAATCAGGAGACAATACACAACCTTGTCTGGCACCCTGCTGAAAGTTCATACAGCAGACAACTCATGACATGTGAATTACTGTTCTTTATACACTGAAATATTTCTACAAGATTTTTTATTCTTATAGCTGCTGTTTGCTGCCAATATATGTTCTTTATTATTCGCAGACATTTGCCGTCAATGTTCAGTTGCTTTAGTAATGTTATTATTTCGTCAAGCTTCACATTGTCAAATGCTTTTGTGTAGTCTATGAAGCATAAGTACAGATCTGTTTTTACTTCTATAGCTCTTTCTAATAGTGTCCTGAGAACATATATAGCATTGTTTGTGCCCTTTCCATCCACAAATCCACACTGTACACCACTCATTTATGGTTTAATCTTGTTTCTTGAAAAACCACTGCAGGAGATTCTCCTCCTGGAACGTCAAGCATTCTTTGCCTACATTGTCAAAGAACATTTCGAGCCAAAATAGGCCTTATCAGCCATCTTAGAACTCACGGCTCCATATTTTCAACCCCACTGGATTAAATTAATGGTCATCATTCTTGATGGACAAACAACAACAAAACAATCTTGTTTCTTATTCTTTTCATATTTATTCTGAGTAACAGCTATGTCGTGTGACTCATAAGACTTATTGTGTGATGCTCTCCGCATTCTAAAGTGCCTGGTTTCTTTGGCAAAGCTATGAAGATGGATTTTATAAGGTCACTAGGAATGTACCCACTAGTGTAGATGTCATTTAGAAATTTTGTCAATATTTTGATACCAAAATCACCTAGAGCCTCAACTTCCTCCAATGGAATGTTGTCTGGACCGGGTGCCTGTCCTTTCTTCATGCAGTGTAGTACATCTTCAACTTCCACTGCAAGTATTGGTGGACTCACGAAATGTGATGGTCAGCATGTGAGAGAAGGTGGGCAGTTAGGTGCTTGGTTGATGTGAGCTGACCAAATTTAGATACATTTCAGAGGTGCAATAAGGTGAGGTGAATTTCAGTGGTGGAGGGGGGGGGGGGGGGGGGGGGGGTTGTTTGATAATTGGGGTTAAACAGCTGGAGTAAGTGGCCTGAGGGTGACAGTTATCTGTTTAGGAGGGTGTTGGTGGTAATGCAGTGAGCAAGGTCTGGGAGAAAGGTTGGTAAGTGGAGGGCAGAGATCTAAAATTCTAAAATAAATGATAGACATTATGATGTAACATAAGTAAAGAACTCATTTTAAGCACCTTTTTCCATCAGTTTTGCCAGTTTGTCACCCAGTTCTCCAATTTTTTCCTCAAGTAAAGCCATATTCTTTCGCAATCCTGGCATACTGAGTTCAAGGTCAGCCATCAGTAGTTTGGAAGCGGAAAGCAATGGCAAACTTTTTTTAAAAGTTAGTTGCATGTCTTTTACAAGACATCGTAATGAACTCCAGCTTGTTGTGCCCGTTATGGTTTACTGGGCAATTTTTATGTTTACTAGTTTGCCATGGCTTTCTGAACAACCAATGCTCATACTATCCAAATCAACACATGGCAGTCTACTTCCAAATTATCTGCGGGTGGTTTTGAGCTCTCAACTCAGTGTGTCGAGCAATTGTGAAACGCGTTCACTACCCCTTAAGCTACAGTGCCATGATAATGGCAAACTGCTGAACATAAGATTGCCTAGAAAGTCACAAACAGCCATAGAGTATTGGGTTTGATTGTGACGTCCTGTAAAGGACATGCAGCTGACAAACTAAGCCATATTAATAGTCTATGTTAAGTATTCTGCTCAATGACAACATTGGTTACCATACAGGATGGAGGTTGCACTTGCCCTGGCGATGTTTCTAAAGCCTTTGGAGCGGGAGCTGACTTTGTAATGCTGGGAGGGATGTTGGCAGGGCACACCGAGTCCGGAGGGGAAACCATCGAGAAGAATGGTAAAAAATACAAGCTCTTTTATGGCATGAGTTCTGCAACAGCCATGACGAAACATGCAGGAGGTGTGGCTGAGTATAGGTACGTCTGCCGTAACATCAACCTAGTTAGTGTAACATCTAGGTATTTGCTGTAACACCTACATAAATAGTGTAACACATACGTGTCTACTATAAAATCTACATAATTGCCTTAACATCTACAGATCCACTGTAAAATGAACATATTTAGAGTAACATCTACATATTTGCTGTAACATATACATATCTACTATAAAATCTACATGATTGCTGTAATATCTACACATCCACTGCAACATCTACATATTTGTTGTAATATATTTACTATAAAATCTACATAATTGCTTTAAAATCTACATTTCCACTGTAACATCTACATATTTGCTGTAATATATTTACTATAAAATCTACATAATTGCCTACAAATCCACTGTAACATGAAAATATTTAGTGTAACATCTACATATTCGCTGTAACCCCAATAAATAATTGTAATGCATACAAATCTACTGTAATATCTACATATCTGATGTAACATTCATGCTTTTACTACAGTATTTTACTCTTTTTTTTTCCCCCGCGATTCCATCCTGTTTCAGGATATTGAGGTCAACACCAGCATCTTTCAGCTGTATGTTGATTCCTAGGCTAGATTATGCTCATCAGCACGCCAGCTTTTTCCGAGCGACCAGCACCATACTCTAATTAGTCACTGGCACGACTCGAACCACTTCTAATTCTTGTGCGCTCATGTCGACCACGAGAGTATTCAGGGTTAATGGAGAAAGCTGCTAACCCCTCGGCCAGGCAGCCGGCATTCTACTATATTTACTGTAACATATATGTATCTATTGTAGCATTCACATATTTACTGCCACATATCAATATCTACTGTAGTATCTACATACAATATAATCTACATATTTACTGTAACACCTGTATATTTACTATGTATAATCTACACGTTTACTGTAAAATCTTTATATTTACTATATAATCTATATATTAATTGTAATGTCTGCAAATTTATTATATGATATACCTATTTACTATATACCGGTCTCTGTGGCTAAGGGCTTGCAAATGCGGTTTGTGAGCCCGTATACCTGGGTTCGAAATACAGCGGTGCTGGTTTTTTCGAAAAAGGTATAGGAGCCTGTCGTTCAGAAAGCAAGTGGCAAACTACTGAACGTAAATTTGCCCAGGAATCACAAACAGCAAAAATGCTGGGGTTGACTGCTACTTCCTGTGAAGGACATGCAACTTAATTTTTTTTTAATATTTACTACATAATCTACTTATTTACAGTAATATCTACATATTTACTATATAATGTCCATATTTTCTGTGACATCTACATATTTACTGTAATGTTTAAACATTTTTGTAACAATTACATATTTTCTGTGACATCTACATATTTACATCTAATATTTACACATGTTATTTAATATAAATACATTCACTGTAGTATTTTTAACTACATCAAAAAATTCAAAACTGGTTGAATGTGCTACTGCAGTGAATGTGTATATGTTATCAGTTATCAGTTGGGGTATCTTCATTGCACTCCGGACATGTCCATAGGTGCTCAGATCCTCCCCCCCCCAGCATATGCATCAGCGTCCGGTGGCTAATAGTGCCAGTTCTGTGTTGGTTGATGAGGCGCCTTGTTTTCCCGATGTACCTCTCGCGTTTGGCCGTGCCGATTCTTACTCCCAGGTCTTTCATCCTGGACAGCGATGTGGAATCACTGACGTCAAAGTCCTCTGTTCTCGCCATATCTTTGAGGACGTTGATAACATCGGCACGATCCATGGGCTGGCCATCTACAGGGGGTGCAGAGCCAGCCAGTTTATCAGCTTGTTCATTTCCCTCGACTCCCGCATGTCCCGGGACGAAGATGAAGGTGACTTTACGAACAACAGACTTCCGCAGCGACTCAGTCCACTGTCTACGTACAGATCCAGCTTCGACCTTCTGAATCATGCTCATTGAATCACTTAGTACACACATGTTGGTATAATGCTGTGATTCCAGCCATATGAAAGCCCGAGTAACTGCCATCACCTCCATCGTCATGCTGCTCGTGGTCATAGAGTGGGCACCACTGGATTCTTGAACGGTTCGGCCCGCTGAACGGGCTGTAAATGCCCACAAACTTCTCTGCTGCTGTGTATATGTTAACATGTAAATATGTACATGTCACAGAAAATATGTAATTGTTATAAAAATGTTTAAACGTTACAGTAAATATGTAACTACATAAACAAGATTCAGACCTGTTTGAATGTGCTCTCTCATGTGTCAATCTATCCCATGATTCCAGGGCATCTGAAGGTAAAACAGTCACCATTCCTTTCCGGGGAGATGTGGAGGACACCATCCAGGACATTCTGGGTGGGGTTCGCTCCACCTGCACGTACGTGGGAGCCTCCAAGCTGAAGGAGTTGAGCAGGAGGACCACCTTCATCAGAGTTACCCAACAGCTGAATGAGGTGTTCACTGCCAACACCACCGAGAATTGAGTCTCTTTTGCTGATTTTTGTTTGTTTGTTTGTTGTCCATCCTTTGCCACATGAATCCACACATTCATACTTATTTAACCCTACCCACACATTCATGCTCATATAAATCTACCGACACATGTTCACATAAATCTACCTACACATTCATGCTCAAATAAACTTACCCACACATCCATGTTCACATACACCAACCCACACATTAATGCTCATATAAACCTACCCAAACATTCATGCTCACATACACCTACCTACACATTCATGTTCATATATGCCTACCCACACATTCATGCTCATATACACCTACCCACACATTCATGCTCATATACACCTACCCACACATTCATGCTCACATACACCAACCCACACATTCATGCTCATATACACCTACCCACACATTCATGCTCATATACACATACCCACACATTCATGCTCATATACACATATCCACACATTCATGCTCATATACACATACCCACACATTCATGCTCATATACACATACCCACACATTCTTGCTCATATACACATACCCACACATTCTAGCTCATATACACATACCCACACATTCTTGCTCATATACACATACCCACACATTCTTGCTCATATACACATACCCACACATTCATGCTCACATACACCTACCCCTACATTCATGCTCACATACACCTACCCCTACATTCATGCTCACATACACCTACCCACACATTCATGCTGATATACACCTACCCACATATTCAGATAAGACTCTCCCCTTTGGTATTTTGTATATATTTAGCCAGTTGTTATGCGAACAAAACTGTGTTCGGTGTTTGTAGTTGCTGCTTTTCTCAACATGCCTTCCCATATGTTACCTCCTGGATTGAGTGAAAGAGGCAATGTCCCATGGAAACACTTGACATAGATGTAAGCTTTCAGGTATGAATACCTGGGGTTTAGAAATTGATAATACAATAGTGGTAGTTATTTTTCTTTCATTATTTCCCCATCTGTCCCGTTTGCTTATTAAATGTAAACCCATTGTTTTGCCTAAATATTACAATAAATTTGTATGTGCATGTATTTTTAATGTTCCTGTTGTTGTTGGTGTTATTTTTGTTGCTAATAATCCAGCTGTATTTGAGCTTCAGTGGCTTGAGGACATTATGCACAGATTACAAGAAACAACATATGTATTGGAACTAGGACAAGACATCAGCTATGTGGTCATATGTCCAACTGTTGGGCAAAAGATAGTTAACATCCCATACACTTCAATATCTGCTGAATGAAAATAAGATTAGGTAGATAATTATATGTGATGTATTCATAATGTTATCCGGCTCCGTGGTGAAGGGGTTATGGGCGCAGTTCGTAATCCTGCATACTCGCGTTCAAAACACAGTTGCAGGCGATTTGGCAGCAGACCACCTTGCGTTCGTTTTTTTACAGACTGGTATGGGAGTCGGTCGTTCAGAAAGCAATGGCAAACTACTGAACGTAAACTTGTCAAGAGATCACAACAGCAAAAAATGCTGGTGTTGACTGTGACGTCCTGTAAAGGATATGAAACTGAACTTTTTTTTTACAATTCATATTGTTAGGTTTATTCATACACCCACTGAGACTACAAGACATTATGTACAAAGTCAAGAAGCAAAATAGAAACCGTAATAAGTACCAGATATTAATTGTGTGAACATGTTAGATGTGTGTCCAATCAGTGGGCAAAGAGGGTAATTAATATTCAAATGATACTCAGATATATTCATATCTGTTAATGGAGAGTATATGCTTATGGGCATGTTTCAAGTCGCTTCTGGTAACCAGTAGTTTGTTTATTCAGAGCTGATGTTTTCTGCATTTTTGTGTGTGATGTGATTTGATTGCTGCTTATTTCTGTAATCAGGGAGATTTTTGTGTGATGTGATTTGATTGCTGCATATTTCTGTAATCAGGGAGATTTTTGTGTGATGTGATTTGATTGCTGCATATTTCTGTAATCAGGGAGATTTTTGTGTGATGTGATTTTATTGCTGCGTATTTCTGTAATTGTGGAGATTTTTGTGTATGATGTGATTTGTTTGCTGCACATTTGTGTAATCGTGGAGATTTTTTGCTGCACATTTCTGTAATAATGAAGATTTTTTGCGTGTGGCTATCTCAAAACTGCTGAGTTACCTTCTCATGATAGCGCAGATTCCATGTATATGAAGGGTGGCTGTTCCTAGCCCCAGAAATCCAAGGTCAAAGGTTATTGCCTGTTGTTGAAAAGAGTAGGGTATTTGGTGAGGACATAGCTAATTTTACCTTGAGTGCAGGCAATTCCTGTACAAGTGTTCATGTTGTGAATGGAGGATGGTATTATTTTGCGTTCACTCGCTTTGAACTCAAGTGTAGTCCATACACATGTGATTACTTCTATCGCACCGGACTGATTTAGCTTGTGGATTAGCTTTCCCTATTACCAGTGTCCTTCGCCATTAAGCAAACCAACTTCTGGAGGTACTTGTAAGTTACGTCCCCAAGTCAAGAATGAGAAGTCAGCATTTTAGTCGAACTACCATTCTAGTCGAGCTACCATGTCATCAGCACACCGGAAGTTTAAGAGCAAGTGCTCTTATCCATTTGACCATGCTGACCTCCATTTGGGAGCGATGATTTGATAAAGTGACTTGTGTAGAGCTGACAGCGGGCAGTCCAGGGGTTTCTGTCAAGCACCACTTTCATTGCACATGGATATCTCCATAAGCGCTCCAGACTCCTCCCATATATCACACAAGGAGAATCTCGATACAGTACACAAACTCTGTATCACTGACAAGGATATCTAAACCTGTGTATACAAGGTAATAGGGATAGCTAGCCCACACACAAATATCATCTAGCATTGACCACGCTCGAGTTCAAAACAAACAAATGAACAAAAGAAACATAGCGAAGAGTTCACATTTCTTGAATAGAAGTCCATGAAATTATATGTTTAAAAAAAGTAACTACCTTTTTCTAAGCCTTAATATGTGGTTCTAGATCTATATTTATATAGACCAATACTTAATGTGTGATGTGATCAATGTTGCTCCAGCCCTGTTTACTTCCCAGTACATTTTCTGGTAACCTCGACATCAGCACACCAGAAATTTAGAGCGAGAGCTCTTATACATTTGGCCATGCTGACCTGCCTTCAGCTTAAGGTGAACTTGTTTGTTTGTGGTTATTATGATCAAGCGTCTGACCTTACAGCATGTGGGTACTGACTTTTGAAACATTACAGTTATAACGTCTTCTTCGTTTGCATTAGGGCCCACGTGAGAATGTCTGTAGTCAATTAGTAGTTAGTTAAGGTTCATGATTTTCCTGTATAAGTTGTAATTTGATTACTGTACAATGTTAGAGTTTGTATAAAATTAGTGAAACTGCAGTAAAACTGTGGAAATTTGAACAATATAAAATGCCACAAAGTAATGCAGCTTTACAGAACAGAATTACGAAAAACATGGGACAGGTGTCCATGACACCACAGACTCCCATAGCTGTCTATATAAGAGTATCAAAGTGAAATTCATGTTTGTATTATAGCCTGGGATTCTGAGATAAGTAACACCCAAAAAAATTTGTTTTTCATTTTCATTGTCTCTTCATTGTTCTCATTTTTTAAATCTTTTGATTCTTCTCATCCAGTTCTTATGCCTTAATGTAGTCACCGGAGGGTCTCCTCTGTGATTATATGTTGTGTTTTGTGTATGTATCTGTTTGCTGGTGAAAGCTAGTCGCCACAACGTCCCGTGTTTTTCATAATTCTGTTCTGTAAAGCTGCATTACTTTGTGTTATTTTAGGTCATTGCCATTCAGAAAGCAATGGCAAAATACTGAATGTAAAAATTAACAATAATTTTTACATGTTGTAGTTTGGCATCTGTGGCGAAGGGGTTAGTGAAATGCAGTTTTCAATTCCATGACATAGCAGATTCAAGTTCTTTAATTGGCAGCGGGCGATTTAGGAGCAGATCACTTTGTGTTGATTTCAATGGTATGAGGTGTCTGCCATTCAGAAAGCAATGGCAAACTACTGAACGTAAAAATTGACTAGTAAATCATAAATAATCAATAAATGCAGGGGTTGATTGTAATGTTCTGTAAAGGACACACAGCTAACTTTTTTTTAACCATGTGGTAACTTAAATACACACACCATAATTAAAATAGTCACATTTCTTGTCTGGCATATTTCGCTGCATCTCATCAAATGCATACTGCAGAGATGTGTATCATGTTATGTGAAACAGTGAATGATACTTTGACTGAAATACGATGTATATCATCGCTGACCTTGCAGTGAAATATGCCAGGCAAGAAATCGTGCAATATTTTATTTATGGCGTCTGTGTTTAAATTCGCTAAAGGAATACACTTTGTAACTATTTGCCAGGAAAGTTAGTTAGTTGCATATCCTTTACAGGACATAGCAGTCAACTCCAGAATTGTTTGACTGTTTGTGATTCCTGGGCAAGTTTCCGTTCATTAGTTTGCCATTGTTTTCTGAATGCCCGGCACTGATACCATTTTAGGGAAACCAGCATAAAACGTTCTGCTTCCAAATCGCTTGCAGCTGTGTTTAAAACATAGTATGTGGGATCATGAATCGCATTTGTAACACCTTCACCACAGAGACTGCCAGGAAAACCTCATGACATTTAGAAATAGATGCAAAACTAAATCATCTTCTAACGCTGGTTTTCTTCATATAAAAGTAAACAATGTTGCCTTCTGTCAGTACTAATTAATTGATCCTTAACCTACTGCGAGGAAATACAACCTAAAGACTAAATATAATTGCAAGGCAGACTAGGCATTAAGCCTTGGTCAGCAAGAGGTCTAGGTTGGAAGCTCTGACAGGCGAACAGTTAGAATATTGCTTTGCTGATCCGGCAGCTTCTGTATATTGTCTTGTTCCAGGCATATTAGTGTTACCTTTCCTCTGGAGTAAACTAGACAGGCCGAGAGAGGGATCATGCTACATGGACAACACATGGTCTCTAAATTCAACCCAGGCTGTGTGTTGTGGAGAGGTATAACTCTATTTTACAAACTATCGTCTGTCAAGATCTGGGAAATCTCAGGGTCATATCACTGAGGGAAATAATGTTACAGTTATGGATTAACCCTCACAGAAGGTCAGCAGAAATAGTCCAAACCCATAGCTTTTGCTGTTTAGGTGGCAAATGACACCTTTTTTGCTGTCTATGGATGGAAGTATACTTTTTCCATAAGCAAATTGTGATCATCATTTTGAGGCGACATATTGGAATCCCGGTGAACTTACAGGTTTGAATTTTTCAGATGTCTAGTTTGGTCTTCGATTTTTACTTTCTTCATCTAGTGCTGCTCTTTGAAATATGTCTCATGTTGTTTTCTCCTAGCATTGATATTTACTTCCATATTTCCCCCTGGCTGTGTGATTAGTTTGGTGCCAATGAAACACCTAAGACTCATGGGGGACACATTAACCAGCCAGACTTAATCCCACCAGTCCATGTGTGATATGCTGAATCATGACCTGGTGACATCCTGACATGCCCCTTCCCAGATGTCCAGTTCCAGTACCAGTCTTGCACACTCCACTGCACTGGTTTATGGGTTGGGGGAAGGGAAGCTTTGCAACAGTCCCCCTGGCGTTGTTTGGAGAGGTTTGCAACTTTCTCCCTGGAGATGGTGCATTGTTTGGAGAGGTTTGCAACATTCTCCCTGGAGATGGTGCATTGTTTGGAGAGGTTTGCAACTTTCTCCCAGGAGATGGTACATTGTTTGGAGAGGTTTGCAACATTCTCCCAGGAGATGGTACATTGTTTGGAGAGGTTTGCAACTTTCTCCCAGGAGATGATACATTGTTTGGAGAGGTTTGCAACTTTCTCCCTGGAGATGGTACATTGTTTGGAGAGGTTTGCAACATTCTCCCTGGAGATGGTGCATTGTTTGGAGAGGTTTGCAACTTTCTCCCAGGAGATGGTACATTGTTTGGAGAGGTTTGCAACATTCTCCCAGGAGATGGTACATTGTTTGGAGAGGTTTGCAACTTTCTCCCAGGAGATGGTACATTGTTTGGAGAGGTTTGCAACATTCTCCCAGGAGATGATACATTGTTTGGAGAGGTTTGCAACTTTCTCCCAGAAGATGATACATTGTTTAGAGAGGTTTGCAACATTCTCTCAGGAGATGGTACATTGTTTGGAGAGGTTTGCAACATTCTCCCTGGAGATGGTACATTGTTTGGAGAGTTTTGCAACATTCTCCATAGAGACGGTACGTTGTTACTGGCTTCGGAGAAAAGTCTCTACACTATCCTCATTCTTATAGATGCAAGACCTTTTCAGGGTTGTACATGAACGCCAATGCATTGGACTCAAGGGTTAAAGTTCACAAAGAATTTACAACCAACCAGCTTCCATTGTATTTTCACAAGAAGATATTGTAATTGTGTTCTCTTATTCTGCCCAAACCCGGTTATTTTTTCCCCTTGCTTGACCCTAGTCTTTATTGTATTAGTGGTTTATCACATTGTTATATTCTATTTTTGTTGTAATTTAACCGTTTTGTGTGCTATATAATGTGATACCATTGAAGAGTTGCATATCCAAAAGAACAACCTAGAAAAGTGATTGTGCCAGATTTTTTTTTTACATCTGATTACAATTCTTGTTTCTTTATGTTTCATAAAAATAATTACTGTTGTAAATGTATAATGTGACACTATTAAAGAGTTGCATGTCCAAAAGAACAACCTAGAAAAATGATTGTGCCAGACTTTTCTTCTTTAATCTAATTACAGTTCTTGCTACTTCTTTATGTTTCATAAATATAATAACTGTTGTAAATGTATAATGTGATACTATTGAAGAGTTGCATGTCCAAAAGAATAACCTAGAAAAATGATTACGCCAGATTTTTTTAAAATCTCATTACAATTATTATTACTTCTTTATGTTTAATAAATATAATAACTACTGTATATGTAATTTTAACTGTATATTTTTTTATCTGGGGTCAACATAGCTCAGGGCTCAACACAGCCTTATAAAAATGTGTACCAATCAATTTTCTGAAAATTGTTTGTTGAGGAAAGGTGTCAAAGAAGGAAACTGGTCACTCCACCACCTTTGTTGGGAAAGTTATTCTTCTTTCTTTATGTTCAGACTTTTTTTTTTTTTGGTTTCATTTTTTTTTTTTTTTTTGTGGGCTCGCTCACTTTAAACTCAACGTACCATACACGCTACTTCTAGTAGCACTGAGCTGAACTTTGCATGTGGATTAGCTTTCCCTATTACCAGTGTCCCTCACCATCAGGCAAACCCACTCCCACTTCAGAGATACTTCTGATTTACATCGCCAAGTCAAGGATGAGAAGTCAACATTTTATTCCAACTGGCCGATGTAAGGATTTAACCCCCTACCTCAGCATCAGCAATCCGGATGTTCAGAACTAGTGCTCTTGTCCATTCAGCCATGACTAGACTTGTTCTTGATTGGCTGGATCTTGCAGTTAAATTAGTCTGTAAGTGATGTGGTGACCTTCTGTATGCCAGCCCTCCTTAGTAACGTCTTACAGCTTGCCTGGTAGACTACAGTGTTACTTATTCTGTTAACTTAATTTTACTTTATTTAGTGTATTATTTGTAATGCGTCTTCATTGACTTGTTTCCACATTGTTAAATATACTGCTGTTAGTTGATTTGTTGTTTGAAGGCTTTGATCTGGAGTCAGATGCATTGCCTGGACTGTGTTGTGTTTGTGTGGTATACAGTTGATAGAATCAAGCCAGTTGATTGTTGCTTTCCCCCTGGCTCATCTTTATAGCCATGGCTTCTGTGATGATGATGATATTGATGTATGTTAACTTCTTCTGCTGCTGTGTCCTTTATCCCTCATTGGAGCATAGGCTGGTCCTGCCAAGTTAGCTTAATTTCACTTGATTTATTATATGATTTGCAATGCAGCTTCCCTAACTTGTTTGCGTGTAGTACAGTGTATTGATGTCAGTTGATTTGAAGTTTATCATCCCAGATTGTAAAATATCTTGTTATAGAACTTTCTATATATTAATTTATGGCAATGTATATTAAGAGGTTCAACTCCCTTCCTTATCACATTTTTTGTTTCACTTTAGAGAAATCTCATTTTTTACAAAGCTGGATTAATCACATAAATGTATTATGGGGAACTCTTTCATGAACTGAAGATTTGAACTCAATCATTGGACAAGTAAGCCAGTAAATTTGAAAGATAACAGTTTCTTTACACATTAAGTTTTGGCTTATCTAGCATGATTCTTGATACCTAAATGTTTATTGCTTTCCCTAGAAACTTGTTTCAGTCGACGCAGATTTGTATTATAGGCAATTGTGTGCTTCTGTTTTCCTTCATGTCTTCCTCATTTCTGTGACAGTTAGTATTGGGTTGCAGGCTGTTGAGAGTGAAATTCCTGAAAGCTGTGAGGGACACATGACCAGCCTGGACTTGATCCCAGCCACTCTGTGTGTGCTGTGCTGAATCGTAGCCTGGTTCATCATCGTCATGTGCCATGTCGACCAGCTTGGGCAGTCATGTTTCACCATCTCACACGATCACCAAAGGTGTGGATCAGCTCTGTGTTATTGTTGCGACCATACCACGTGACCAAGCCATCTAGCTATTTACTTCTCTGCCTTCTCCTAGTTTTTTTCCCTTAATCTTGCCAGTTGTCACCAACTTCTCCAATTTATTTCTTCTCATAATGTGTCCAAAATATTTTGACTGACTACGTCTAATCACTTTACGATTTTCATTTGTTTCTTGTAGGACTTGGTCATTGGTTTTACTGTCTGTACATGGTATTCTTTGCATTTTCTTTAGAAACCAGATCTCCACTGTCATTAGATTTTTCTCAGCTTGTCTGCTTATTGTCCACGCTTCACATCCATACAAAAGTACAGGTTCTATGTAGCACTTCAACACTCTTTCCTCGTTGTAATTGACATTTTATTGGACATTATGTTTTCCATCTTGCAAAAGGCTACCTTCACCATGTCGATTCTTTTTCTAATCTCTTCAAGGCACCTCCCATCAGATGCTATGACTATTCCGAGATAGTTGTACCAATTCACTTGTTTAAGAATATTCCCATTTATCTGTATACTATATTACATTGTGGCATTTCTTTCTTCCTTGTGATGACAATAATCTGTGTCTTCTTACAATTTAATTCTAACCCTAGTTGTTCACTGTGTGCAACAACCGCATCTACTAAATGTTGCAGACCCTGCTCATTGTCTGCAATCAATACTGTATCAACCACATATCTAATGTTATTGATGTTACGTCCCCTAATGGTGATTCCTCTCATATCTTCTAAATTTCTAAACATATTTTTGCTGTATAGGGAAAACAGATCTGGAGACAATACACGTCCCTGTTGCACACATCTCTTAATAGGCTGATATTGACATACTTCATTATCAGTCTTTATGGCATTCAGCTTGTTGTTTCCAATATATGTTTTTTACAAGTCTAAGGTCTTTACCATCAATTTGTAGATCTGCAAGCATCTTTATTATGTTGAAATGCCTTACTTTATCGAAAGCCTTTGTGTAGTCAATAAAGCAAAGATATAGATCTTTGTTTACTTCTATAGAATGTTCAGTGAATGTTCTCAGTATATACACAGCATTTACTATACCCTTGCCTTCTATGAATCCACATTGTTCTCCTATTTCAAGTTGTATTTTCTTCCTAACTCTTTGCTTGATGATTCTTAGCAAACTCTTCGTGATGTGGCTCATTATACTAATTGTTCGATGTTGATCATATTCCAAGGCTCCTGATTTCTTCAGGATTGCAATAAATATAGAAATTACATAATTCAGGAGGTATATCTGCAGTATCATATATTGTATTCAGCAGTCTGGTGACCTGGTCTATTCTTCTGCGGCATTGATCATGTCACCTTAAATCGTGTCAGGTTATTCAATATAATGGAGCTACAGTGGCCAGCCCGGTGATCATGTGCTCGCATCCCCATTGAGGGGGATCTTGTGTGGACATAACCTCCCTGGTTGACCCAGCCTGTGATTGATACAAGGATGTGTTTTGGGAAGTAAAGGTGGCCGGTGTTATATTATTTTTGTAAACAACTAATTGCCTTACTGTCACCTGTTAACATATTCCTGTCTTGTGTCAACATATTGTACGTTTTCTTCTTCTATCAATGTTATTATACTATATCAACAGATAAACTGTCTTGCAATTTATCAATGGATAAGTATTGTATGGTGTAAGAGGTAACTATTGTATTTTGTCAACAGATAATTGTGTTGTGTTTTGTCAACAGATAACTTTGTTATATTTTGTCAACAGAGAACTGTGTTGTATTTTGTCAACAGAGAACTGTTGAATTTTGTCAACAAATAAATTTGTTGTGTCTTGTCAACAGATAACACTGCTGTTTATTTTTGTCAGCATTGTTGTCGACTTATGAAAAGATAACATATCATCATCCTCAACCGACAGATAACATTTTTGTTTTATGTAAACCGACAGCAGATTTATTTATTATATCAACAGAAACAGGGAACTTTATTGTTGCTGACTGTCAACAGATAACATATTGTGCATTTCCAGATAAATTGTTCATATACATAGTGCTTGAAGAAATTGATTAAGATGACTGAATAGGTTTATTCTGATAACTGTACATGGTTTATTTATTCAGATAATAAGGTACAATTGATTTCTTTAAATAAATGAATTATTGATTTTTGTAGATAGCTTTGAATAAATAATAATTCAGAATACTTTACAATTAATTTAATCAGATAAATTTTAATAACTAATTTATTCAGAGAACAAATTATTAATTTATTCAGGTGACTGAATAGTTAGTTAGTTAGTTAGTTTGTTAGTTAGTTAGTTAGTTGGTTATCTGTTGGTATCATTAAAGCACTCTGGACAAGTCGATGGGTGCTCAGATCCTCCCCCCAACATATGCATCAGCGTCCGACGGCTAATAGTGCCAGTTCTGTGTTGGTTGACGAGCCCCTAATTCTCTTGATGTGCCTCTCATATCTGGCCTTGCCAATTCTAACTTCCAAGTCTCTCATCCGAGACAGTGAAGTGGATTCAACCTCTCTAACTATGAAAATATTTATTCAAGTAACTAAATAATTTATCACTTTAGGTAACTGAATAATTGATTTATTGAGATAACAAATTATTGATTTACTCAGGTAACTGTGACTAACTGATTTATTCAAATACCTAAATAATTTATCTTCAGATAACAAATTATTGATTTACTCAGGTAACTGTGACTAACTGATTTATTCAAATACCTAAATAATTTATCTGTTCACGTAACTGTGACTAATTGATTTATATGCGTAACTGACTAATTGATTTATATGGGTAAATTACTAATTAATTTATTTGGGTAACTGACTAATTGATTTATTCAGGTAACTGTGACTAATTAATTTATTCAGGTAACTATGACTAATTGATTTATTCAGGTAACTATGATCAGGCTACAAATAGATTCAGATATGTATATTCCATTTAACTTCTTGCAGTTGTCCATTTATTGAAATGGCTGAAAATATAGAGAGAACATGGGATTTGGCTCATTTATGAAGAACACACAAAATTCAAACAGGGAGAGATATTATTAATATCTTAATCATCTCATCTCGTTCCTCTTGTACCTAGTGGTGTTAAGGTGAAGTATAAACGGGAGAGGGGCTGTTTATGGGCTTTATATATTGAAATTTTCCCTCCGTCCATCATTTACATGGTCAGCCTCTTCTTCCGGTCCCATTTGGTCTGTATATCATTGCTTGTTGTGGTATACTGTCAGTCAGTAGGCTAGTTCTATGGCTGAACCATTTCACTTGCTGTTTACTAATGAAATCTAGTACTGCTATTACCCCAACTTTAGTCTTGATTTCTTCATTTCTTCATTTCTCTCTTCTCGATATGTTGAGTATTCTTCTCAGAAATCTCATTGTTGTAATGTTTCTTTTCTCATTTTCTGTCATTGTCTAGGTTTGGCATTGGTAGCATAGAATTTGTAGAAATATTGTGTTGTAAAGTGCTTTTTTAGTATCGACTGATACATGTTTGTTCTTAAGTCATTTGTCGAATGAGTTGGTTTGCCTTATTGCATCTGTTCTCACTCTCATCTTCTGATTTGCCATTTGATGATAGTGTACTTCCTAAGTACTTGATGCTCTTTACTTGGTTCAGGGAAGTTCTTTAAGATGAATCTTTATTGATTTTCCTTCTTCTTTAGTTATGGTCATTACTTCTGTATTACTTATGCTAATTTTCATGTTATGTTTATTACACACATTCGTTTAGACTTTATGTAGATTTGTAGTCATTTTGCTGTAAATAAAGAATCACAGATTATTGGTTTTCTGAGATCATAGAAATATTAAACAGTGTGTCAGATTTGTGTGTCTTAAGACTTTCAGTTCAAGTATTGTGTTGTACGAACTGTCTACTGCTTTTAGTAGAGACCATAAATGTGGTGGTCTGAGTGTAAACAAGAAAGAAGAAGTGCTTTTATTCTTCTGCTCCTTCTTCTTCTTCCCCTCCTCCTACTCCTGCTTCTTCATCTTCTTCTTCTCCTCTGCCGCAGCTGCTGTCCATGGTGCTGTCGTCGTCATCGTCTTCTTCTTCATCGTCTTCTTCTTCTCCACTTCCTCCTCCTCCTTCTTTTTCTTCTTCTTCTTCTTCTTCTTCTTTTTCTTTTCCTTTATTTTAAAAGAAAGCAGCAATCAACTCGTGTTCGCCATACTATCGGTTAGCTCGTTGCTTTTCACGTCTGAGTGTTCCGGTACATAGATGAAATTTTGTCTGACTAATCATGATGTGCAGAGTGTGTCAAGCCACGCATGTCGTACAAGGCCAGTCTGAGTCTCGTTGAGCAAGTTCATTGAGTCGATCAGTATGCATTCAGTGAATATTTTTGTGTACTTAGCACATTCAGGGCATTGGTTCCAGCCAATGTTTCCATAGTAAAGCTGCTTGTTGCCAAGGCAAAAGCACCACTTGCTTCCTTGACAGTTCTGTAACTCCGGCTTGCTGAGAACGCCCACTTACTATTCCGGACTACAGAGCCAAGAATAGGCACACTGCATCACCCTCTCCAATGTTTTCATGATCTAGTGCTTTGACCTCAGTGTCAACTGTAGCGGGATCTTGCTGTCTGAGGCTTCTATAAGACTGATATGGACAGAGATAGTAATACAGATATATGCTGGCACTGATATCCACTCCCTTCCAAGATTGATATCCATGGATCTGCATACTAGATAGGTGGCTTCTTCAGCAATCTGCCCCTGCTTCAAGTTGATTTCCTTTAGGTGCTAGCAGGGCAGTGACAAGTGGGTGTCGAGTATCGGCCTTCACTTTAAGGTAATCACATGCTCTGGTCATGTTTATTCTGCTAACCATAGAGGGAAAGTCGAATAAGTTATATCCTGGCTCGACAAGATGTATCTCTTGTCCATCTAAGGATGATCTACGTGACTCATTGTCTATGTGTTCTAGTATTTTTGTTTGTGTGACATTTGCTGTCAGAATGGACAGGTCGTATACCTTGGTGGAGAGTTTTTGTTGTTGTATTTTCCTGTGTGTTAGCTCACTTTACACTTAAGAGTAATTCATATACGTGCTACTACTTCTAGTGTACTGGACTGATTTTTGCGTGTGGATTAGCTTTCCCTATTACCTATGTCCCTTGTCAATCAGACAAACCCACTCCAACTTCTGAGATACTTGTAATTTACGTCCCCATGTCTAAAACGAGAAGTCAATATTTTAATCCAACTGACAGGTGTAGGGGTTGAAACCGCTACCTCGGCATCAGCACACTGGATGTTTAGGAACAAGCACTCTTATCCATTCTGCCAGGCTGACCTCCATTGGTAGAGAGTATCAGTCCCTGGTACAGCCTCACCTGTAGTCATTCTTTATGATGCGTCGCGGCCATCACTTTCATTGCTGCCAGACTGCCTGGCCTTGGTTATGATGTGGTCTATGTGATTCTTGAATTTCAGACTTTGGTCGATTCTCACAAACAAATATTTCAAAATGCTGATTCTTTCAGGGTGTCCTATCCGCAGAGTTTTACTGTTGGCATGGGTGTGCTGACAGCACGATCATTCAGTGAGAACCAAGTTATGGTCGCTTTGGATGGATTGAAAGTTGCACTTGAGTTTCTGCTCCATGATGATATCTGATCTACTTCTTGTCATATCTCTTGAGTGACACTAGCTCTGTCTTTTCCCTGCCTGTACACCAGGATGATATCCGATCTAGTTCTTGTATCTCTTGAGTGACACTAACTCGGTCTTTTCCCTGCCTGTACACCAGGATGATATCCGATCTAGTTCTTGTATCTCTTGAGTGACACTAGCTCTGTCTTTTCCCTGCCTGTACACCAGGATGATATCCGATCTAGTTCTTGTATCTCTTGAGTGACACTAGCTCTGTCTTTTCCCTGCCTGTACACCAGGATGATATCTGATCTAGTTCTTGTATCTCTTGAGTGACACTAGCTCTGTCTTTTCCCTGCCTGTACACCAGGATGATATCTGATCTAGTTCTTGTATCTCTTGAGTGACACTAGCTCTGTCTTTTCCCTGCCTGTACCCAGGATGATATCTGATCTAGTTCTTGTATCTCTTTAGTGACACTAGCTCTGTCTTTTCCCTGCCTGTAACCAGGATGATATCCGATCTAGTTCTTGTATCTCTTGAGTGACACTAGCTCTGTCTTTTCCCTGCCTGTACACCAGGATGATATCTGATCTAGTTCTTGTATCTCTTGAGTAACACTAGCTCTGTCTTTTCCCTGCCTGTACACCAGGATGATATCTGATCTAGTTCTTGTATCTCTTGAGTAACACTAGCTCTGTCTTTTCCCTGCCTGTACACCAGGATGATATCTGATCTAGTTCTTGTATCTCTTGAGTAACACTAGCTCTGTCTTTTCCCTGCCTGTACACCAGGATGATATCTGATCTAGTTCTTGTATCTCTTGAGTGACACTAGCTCTGTCTTTTCCCTGCCTGTACACCAGGATGATATCTGATCTAGTTTTGTATCTCTTGAGTGACACTAGCTCTGTCTTTTCCCTGCCTGTACACCAGGATGATATCCGATCTAGTTCTTGTATCTCTTGAGTGACACTAACTCGGTCTTTTCCCTGCCTGTACACCAGGATGATATCCGATCTAGTTCTTGTATCTCTTGAGTGACACTAGCTCTGTCTTTTCCCTGCCTGTACACCAGGATGATATCTGATCTAGTTCTTGTATCTCTTGAGTGACACTAGCTCTGTCTTTTCCCTGCCTGTACACCAGGATGATATCTGATCTAGTTCTTGTATCTCTTGAGTGACACTAGCTCTGTCTTTTCCCTGCCTGTACACCAGGATGATATCTGATCTAGTTCTTGTATCTCTTGAGTGACACTAGCTCTGTCTTTTCCCTGCCTGTACACCAGGATGATATCTGATCTAGTTCTTGTATCTCTTGAGTGACACTAGCTCTGTCTTTTCCCTGCCTGTACACCAGGATGATATCTGATCTAGTTCTTGTATCTCTTGAGTGACACTAGCTCTGTCTTTTCCCTGCCTGTACACCAGGATGATATCCGATCTAGTTCTTGTATCTCTTGAGTGACACTAACTCGGTCTTTTCCCTGCCTGTACACCAGGATACTGTATGGTATGAGAGGGTTCTGCCCTTGCCATTTAACTTTGTCCCAGTGGATGTCAGCATGGTCGAATAGATAAGAGAGCTAGTCTTTAAACTTCTGGTATGCTGATGCCGAGATAGCAGGTTCAACACCTACACCGGTCAGTTAGACTAAAATGTACCTCAGAAGTCGGAGTGAATTTGCCTTATGGCGATGGACATTTGTAATAGGGAAAACTAATCCACACGCAAAAATCTGTCCAGTGCACTAAAGGTAGTAGCACATTTAAGGACTACGCTTGAGTTCAAAGCGAGAAAAGGCAGACACACACAAAGTTTCCGAGTGATCCTAATCGTGTAGACGAGAAACTTGGGACAAACCTGGATTAATTACGATCAGGTCTAACGACCAGCTGCCACATTTGAGTATTTGAGTAGAGTTTTCCTTTCATGCAGGGCGGAGGATATCCACTTGACAAGGAATGGGTAGAGACTATACTCCAGCAGTAGAAGCATCAGTTGATGAAATTGAACTTTGTTGTGCGTGTCAAACAGATCTATGGCAGGTACGCATATTTGATACCGGTTTTAAAGCCTTTATGTGCCATATGCAAAAACCGCATCATCCCATCATGTTTCTGTGTATTCTGGCTGTATCCTCCCAGTGTGGTAGACATTCTATTAGTCTTTTCGAGTTCGAGCTATCATCCTGGTAATCATTTGCACCACAATTTGCCTACTGTGTTCTGCACGCTAATGATGCTGTACCCGCTAATAATGTATTTTTCCAGGATTTGGAAATTGGAACTAAATAACTATATAGCCAGCTGTCGTGGATGGCGCCATTTTGAATGCTGTTATTAAAGTATTATAGTTAAGCGCGGGTCTTGCGGGTGCTAGAACTGATCCAGAACACTTTTTTTTAAATTCGCATATCCTTTTTTACAGGACATCGCTGTCAACAGCAGCATCTTTCAGCTGTCTGTTGATTTCTTGGCAAGATTACGCTCAGTAGTTTGCCATTGCTTTCTGAGCGGCCGGCTCAGTTATCCCGCAAGTCACCAGCGGGGGACGAACCGCTCCCAGTTCTCGCCCGCTATGAGACTGCGTGATAAACGGGATTACGGAGAAAGTGGTGTAACCCCTCGGCCAGAGAGACAATCCATAACACTAAGGATCGATATATCTGTGGAGAAACATGCACACTGGGCCACTTTGAAAGGTACGCGATGATGATGATAACCCCGAGAGGCTGGGTCGACGTCGCAGACGTACATGTCTGGGAACAGAATCATACCACTGAGTTGGTCCACTGTCTTGGTAAATCAGGACACTAACCACATAACACTGCTCAGTGACGGACAGGCCAGGGTACCAGACTGCCCAAAGGCAAGTGGGTCATTTGTGCCCATGATGAAGTGGACCCCCTTAAACATTGTTAAATTATGGATACAACTAGTGGAACTGCGGTCATGCTGTGGACATGTAAACAATATAAATCCAAATGGGAAGTCACATTTGGTTATATATTATCTTTCGGCACTGAATCAGTCAAACATTATACAGTATGTTTACAATGTTAAAGACGGTTTAGTCCCGACAACCAATATTTTGAGACTGTTTAGTCCCGACAACCAATATTTTGAGACTGTTTAGTCCCGACAACCAATATTTTGAGACTGTTTAGTCGGAACAACCAATATGTTGAGACTTTAGTCCCGACAACCAATATGTTGAGGATGTTTAGTCCCGACAACCAATATGTTGAGGATGTTTAGTCCCGACAAACAATATTTTGAGACTGTTTAGTCACGACAACCAATATTTATACTGAATGGATGTCCTATTAGTAGAGAGAGTAAACTTAAATACTTGGGTATCATCTTTGACAATTGTATGACTTTTAAAGATCATGTGGAGGCTTTGGTGGTGAAGACTATGCATTGAGGGTGATGGCAGCAACCATGGTAGAGCAGAGGATGCTTTACATGCTCTTTCTGCAGTTAATAATTTCTTTTATTGAGTATGGTGTGGGGATTATGGCAGTATCGAAGAGCCAGCTTGAAAAAATGCAGCGCATACAAAATGCGGCCATGCGGGTGATCCTGGGGTGCACAAAGGACACACCAGTTATATGCATGAGGCATATCCTGGCGCTACCATCAATGGCGGATAGGCATAGGGTCTCTCAAGCCAAATGGTACCTGAGCGTTGCTGCTGATAAGAATCACCCCATGCATGAAGCCATGGATATGGTCAAAGATCATAGACTAAAACGAGGCAGGTCCTGCATGGCACAGGCAGAAATATCAATACGTCAGGTGTGTGATCTAGAGACCATCAATCGTGAAAAAGAGTGGGCTGAATGTGAAGTACCGGCAGACAGGACGGACTGGCACAATGTAATAGTGACACTGGTTCGTGGGTGCAGAGAATGGTCAAAGGGCCGCACACAATTTGAGGTGCAACAACTGGTCTAGAGTAATATACATCAAGGTGACATAGTCATCTATACTGATGGGTGAGTGGTGGGAAACAGACGGAGTGGTTGGGGTTTCATTGCGAAAGCTAATGGACGATCCTTGAAAAAGAAGAGTATGGCATATGAGGCTACAACCTCCAACGTGAGAATGGAGGTGGAAGCAGTCGCAAAGGCATTCCGTTGGGTAGAGGGGACCACTGCAAACACACTCTCTTCATCACGGACTCAAGGAGTATGTTTAGTAAAGCGGAGAAAGGAATGTTTCTTATGGAATGGCTCACCTCGCTTCAGAGGTCACATATTGTGAGAATTGTGTGGATTTTTTGCCCTGGCCATGCGGGAGTGCGGAGGAATGAACAGGCTGATAGGCTGGCAAGGAGTGCGCCTCTTGGTGGTAGATTACTTATGGACAAAGGGGGGGGGGGGGGGAGTGGTCGTGTACTTGTTTGAACAGGTGGAGAATGTGGGGGAACAGATTGAAAACCCGTATGTAGAAAGTATGAAATTGCGGTGGATTGGCAGGAGCTCTGGTAGAATTTCAAAACTGAGAGGGAAGACAAGGAGAACTTGCAATCAGATGGCGGTGGGAACGATTGGTAATGTGACTCTTCACTGGCTGTTGAACGATGGGTCGGAGCGCGTATGGCACTGTCCTGGGTGCAGTGATGTCATTTCTTAGCTCAACTCAACTCAACAAGTGTATAAGACAATGGGGCCGGCACACGGCCTTGAAATGGTCCTATGCATGTTAAGTGACGTATTTGTTTTATTTCTTGAACCGATTTGGTGCATTCTTGGAGTTGAGTTAAGAGAGGAACCGACATCACAACACTCCGGACATTCTCATACATGCTCCGTCCTCATGCTCAACATTCTCGGTGAAGACGACAGGCTAGACAGACTGTATGTTCAGTTCTCCTCACCCCAACACCCCTTCTTGTTTATATGTTTATTTGACTCCTAGTGGAGTATTGGCCTATAAAAAGGCATGCTAACATCCCTTTGTAGGCCTGCTCATATTTGGTTGAAAGTAGGCTGGTATTTTGTACGGTGTGAAGTAGCCAGTCATAAACCAACCTTCCTGTGACGTTTTTTTACGTAATTCATTTGAAATTACAGGGCTTCTGTTCTTTGCTTCCCCTCTTAGTGTCCTGGTAATATAGGGGCGATTTCACCTACCTACCATTGTTCACAAGTCCCTATAAGAAGATTTCACTGGTTTCTGATTTTAAGTGTCATCATCATCATCAACATCTTCATTATCATCATCATCATCATCATCATCTTCATCATCATCATCATCATCATTGTTATCAAGTACCTTGCCGAAAGGCGTATGCGATCATGGCCCGTCAACTCACACGTCACCAGAGCCCCGAATCAGGTCTGTGTTCTTGTCCCGACCATGCCATGCTGTCGAACCATCAAGGTATTTATCCCTTTGTCTTCTTCTTACTCTCTGCTCATCAAGTTTGCCAGTTATCACTAAATAGTCAAGTTCATTTCTCCTCATAAGATGTCCAAAAAATCTTGGCTGTCTATGTCTACTTTCTCCAATCAATCTCCATTTTTCATTTCTTTCTTGAAGGACTGTCTCGTTTGATTTTCTGTCCTTCCATGGCCTTCCTTTGCCTTTTTCTCGAAAATCACATTTCCACCACCATTAGATATTTCTCAGCTTGTCTGTTAATTGTTCATGCTACACACGCATATAACAATATGGGTTCTATCTATCACCTCAACACTCTTATTCTCACTGCAATTGACAACTTGTTTGATGGCAAGTCTCATCTCATCTCATCATGTTCCTCTTGTACCTTGCAGTGTCGAGGTGAAGTATAAACAGCGGGAGAGTGCCCGCTTATGGGCTTCATGTATCGATATTCCCATGGACTCTGTTATTCCCTGCGTCCATCGTTTACGTGGTCGGCTTCTTCCTCTGTTTCCCTCTGGTCTGTACATCATTGCTTGTTGTGGTATACTGTTAGTTGGTAACCTACTTGCATGGCCAAACCATTTGACTTGCTGCTTTCTAATAAAATCTAGTGCAGCTTTAACCCCCACTTTAGTCCTGATTTCTTCATTTCTGATCTTATCTCTTCTTGATACATTGAGTATTCTTCTCAGGAATCTCATTTCTGTTGTTGTGATTTTTCTTTTCTCTTTTTCTGTCATTGTCCAGGTTTGGCATTGGTAACATAGAGTTGGTAGGAAGATTGTGTTGTAAAGTGCTTTCTTAGTAGTTATTGATACATGTTTGTTCTTTAGTATTGGTGCCATTTGTCCAATGAGTTGGTTTGCCTTATTGCATCTATTTTCGATCTCGTCTTCTGATTTGCCATTTGATGATATTATACTTCCTAGGTACTTGAAACTCTTTACTTGTTTCAAGGGATGTTCGTTTAGGTGAATCGTTGTTGCTTTTTCTTCTTTAGTTATAGTCAATACCTCTGTTTTACTTGTGCTAATTTTCATGTTATGTTCCCTACACATTTCGTTTAGACTATTCATGTGGTCTTGTAATTCAGCTTCTGATTTTGCTATTAGTGCTTGGTCGTCCGCAAACAGGAGTTCTCTAATGGTTAGATTTGCAGATGGTTCTTCTTCTGTGTTCTCGTCATGCGGTGTTCTTGCGGTCTCTGTTTGGCTGGTTTCTTTACATATGTTGTCTATATATATTATAAACAAGAGAGGGGACAGGACACAACCTTGTCGTACTCCGGATCTTATGGTGAAGGGTTCTGAGTGTCCTCCAGTTGCTCTCACTATGCATTCACTGTTGTTGTATAAGCTTCTACATAGGTTCATTAGATGTGTACTCACTCCATATTTTTTAAGGATTTTCCCACAGCTTGTTTCTGTCTACTCTAACAAATGCCTTTTCTTGGTCGACAAAGGCTAAGTAGAGTGTTTCATTGAATTACGATTGATCTTTTCTATAAGTTGTCTAAGAGAAAAAATGGCATCTGTGCATCCTTTGTTTTTCCTAAATCCAAGTTGTGTTTCGCTTAGCTGGGGTTCTATAATTGTTCTTAATCTTTTTTCAAGAATTTCGCTAAATATTTTGCCAGTATGACTCAACAGTGAAATGCCTCTGTATTGTGTGCAGTCTCTTTTGCTGCCTTTGTTTTTTTGTTTTTTTTTTTTCCAAATTGGGATAATTATGGCGTTTCCCCAGTCTCGTGGTGTCTGTTGTTCTACCCAAACGTGGTTGAATAGTCTATGTAGCCACTGCTGTTCCTAAGTTCTCTTGCTGCTTTAATTAGTTCATTTGGTATTTCATCTTGTCCTGGTGATTTGTTCAATGGGGCTAATCTGACGGCTTCTATAATTTCTTCTTTCAGCATGTCTGGTTCTAGTTCTTCGGTGGCATCTGTGTCGGTTTCTTGAATTCCTGTGACATCTGATGGGATGTTGAGAAGTTGTTCGAAGTACTGTTTCCATCTTAGTAGGATTTGCTTTTGTTCACTTATTGGTTCTCCATTTTCGTTGTTAATTATTTCTGTTGGGTCAAAAGTTCTCCTCTGGTTCTCATTGCACTTATCTTTTTATATAAGTTTCTAGTTGCCTCCTTGTAGTTTTTATTTAGAGTTTCTCCATACTCCTCCCAGTCTTTTTGTTTTTCTCTCTTTACTATTCTATTCACATTGCCTTCTCGCTATTCTATATTCTATGTAATCACATTCCTGTTTGCTCTTCGACCACTTTTTATATTTTTCCTTTTTGTCTTTTACAGCTTTCTTTACTTCTACGTTCCACCACCTTGTTATTTTCTTTATCCGTGTTTTGCGTTTTTTCGTGGTTCCACATGTTATCTTTGCAGTATTTAAAATGCTTGATTTTAACATCTCCCATTCTTATTCCACTGGCAAGATAGGGCAAGATGGTGTTCCTTCTTTCCGCCCGTTAGGCGAAATGTGTATTTTCTATTTAGTTTGTTGTGTTCCGGCAGTGGAATGCCTCAACGGATTCAAGAGATCAACGTATTTCTGTTATCAGCCAGAAGGAAAGATTCTCTAGAGCAGGATATTCTTCAGTACACGGCGATTTAGTGGACACTGGTACACAGAACTAACAATCAAACAATCATGACGTACGAGTTTGTACCATTGGTAAACAATGTGAACACAGGATGCGAGGCAGGCAAAAGATAAGTGCTGAAGACGGAGGCAGCCGACCAGGAGGCGCACCACAGAAATCAGGATGCCACGCAATTACGCCGTGAATTATGTCGACAACTACTACATGTTATGGTGCTCGCTCTGCTCTGGACCCCCAGGCAGGTGCAGTGCCGGGCCTTATGCCTCGTAAGGGTCTAACCACAACTAATGGAGGTCCTTCTCAGATGTCCTGCGGAGCCAGAGGGCCTGACAATAGAACGTCTGGCCGTACCAAACAAAGACTTGAAATAATGCACTGTAATGCAGAGGGTATCAACAAAAAAAGAAAAGAGCCAGAAAACATCTTGGCCAAAGAAAATGTAAGTGTATATTGCTTGCAAGAAACTCACCTGAACGAAAATATAGCCTTCAAAATCAGAGGCTACCAGTGTTACCGATCTGACCGAAAGGACAGGCGAAAGGGTGGGATACTGACTCTTGTCAAAAGCAACATCCCTGCTTCCCAAATTGAAGTTTACATGGAAGGGGCTGAGTATCAGGCACTTAAACTTAAGGCAGACAATACAGACCTTCACCTGATCAATTACTACTGTCCAAATGACTGCCCACAGGCACTGGACACACTACCATTAAAAGGAAAAATGATTGTGTGTGGCGACTTCAACAGCCACTCGCAGAGCTGGGGCTATGATCACATGGACCAGAGAGGAGAGAGACTGGAAGACTGGCAGGATGAGAATAGATTCATCCTGATTAACAAGCCGTCTGACCCACATACCTTCTACTCGAGATCATGGCACACTGCAACTACACCTGACCTGGCGTTTCATTCACCAGACCTGGAGTGGAACATTACACGAATTGTTGGGAAACAACTTGGTGGCAGTAACCATCGGCCAGTCTTTCTAACTAGAAAATGAGCTTGTAAGTGAAAGCAGCACCCTCTCGAGGTGGAACTACAAGAAAGCAGACTGGGCAATGATTACTTGGGTGAGCCCAGTACCAGAGCGCTGTGTGATGGCTCTGCAAGTATGGAAGCCTCCTTGGATGGCGGGGAATGCCCATGGTCTGCCCCTGCCTTCCCTTGAGGGTTGACCAGGATGTCTTTGGCTGTTCTATATGGGCCAGCTAGGATGGGGGATAACACCACAACAGTGAGATTCAAATGTCCTAAGAAACCCCCGGGAAGGTTAACCCGGTCAACAAATGCCCGCAGAAGTCGCATGTGTCGGCCTAACGGCGCAAGAACGCAGCTCTGCTGTAAACAGGCACAACGCAGTCACATCCGGGAAAAAAATCCGGATGAACACAGAAGAAGACTTGGCAATGTACAAGCATCGCACCAGCATACTGGTTAGAAACCTAAACACTGAGAAGGACATAAATAAAGTTGTTGAAGAGTTTGGGAAATGCATACTACAGGCAGTGCGAGAAACGTTACCAAGAGGAGCCCGTAAACAATATAAACCCTACAAGAGTAGTGAACTGGAACAGTTGCATAATGATGTGGACGTGTGTAGAAAGCAAGCAGAGGCCACACCCAGCCAAGAGCACCACAATAAATTTCAGC
Organism: Cepaea nemoralis; assembly: GCA_014155875.1. NCBI lineage: Eukaryota > Metazoa > Mollusca > Gastropoda > Stylommatophora > Helicidae > Cepaea > Cepaea nemoralis. The sequence continues at coordinate 2,500 of JACEFZ010004081.1, read as the reverse complement.
ACGCAAAAGCCAAATTTCAAAGGGCCCAGCTGCAGGCTAGACGGAAAAGCTGGCAGGAGAAAACAGAGTCACTGAACTTTGAAAGAGACACAAGGAAGTTATGGAAGCTATTAAAACAGCTTAACGATGAGGGCACAGGGAGAAACTCAAAAATTGCACTACATAAAAATGGAAACATCTTAACAAGAAGGCGAGCAGCTAACCATTTTGCGGACTCATTCGCACAAGATCGAAATTAGTCCAGAGAAACAACAAGACATTCGAAAGAAAGGCAACATACAGGACAGAAGGAAATTGTACACGAGGTTATGAAGGCACCTATCACAATCAGTGAACTGGAGTTAGCCATATCAAAACTTAAATGAGAAAGTCACCAGGAGCTGATGGTATCTCCGATGAAACGATCAGGAACCTAGGAACAGAGGCCAAAGCAAAGCTGCTACAGATTTGTAATAACATATGGACCTTAGGCAGTGTTCCACAAGTCTGGAGAGAAGCAACCATGATACCCCTCCTAAAATCTGGGAAAGACAGTTCCATTTCCTCCAGCTACAGACCCTTTAGTCTCACCAGCTGTCTCTGCAAAACAATGGAACGCGTCATCAATCACAGACTACAGTGGTACATTGAAAGTGAAAACATCTTTGTGCCACAACAGGCTGGCTTTAGACAGTGCTACTCTACGGAAGATCAGACAACCTACCTCTCTCAAGATGTTGAGGATGCATTCCAAGAGAAGTAGCTTGGATAGATCTGAAGAAAGCCTTTGACAAAGTCTGGAAAGAAGGTCTGATGAAGAAACTGAGAAACTGTAAAGTCAATGGAAGAATGTACAAATGGGTGAAAGCCTACTTGCACACCAGAAGAGCCCTAGTACAGATACATGGTCTCAAGAGCAAGAAAGTATTATTGCATCACGGTGTTCCCCAGTGCGGAGTCCTGTCCCCAACACTTTTTCTAATCTTCATCAATGATCTTGTTGCTAATCTACAGTATGGAATTAAAGCGGCAGTGTATGCTGATGACCTGGTTTTGTGGAGCGCAAATGAACATGCATCACTGGCCACCATATTGCTACAGAGAGCTGTATATACATTTGTTGCATGGGCGAATAGATGGTGTGTCAGCATAAACACTGACAAGTGCAGCACTACTCTATTTACCCTTTCTCCGAAACAAAAGGCAGGGATCATTCAGATAAATGGAACACCCCTAAGAGAAGATAAAGAACCAACATACCTTGGAGTAACATTTGATGACAAGCTGACATGGAGAAAACACATTAAAAAAAGCAGTAGCAAAAGCCAGAAGGAAAATAGCCATCCTGAGAAAGCTAAGTGGAACCACATGGGGTTCCATTGGGAAAATACTTAGCAATGTTTATCAACAGAGCATACGACCACACGTGAAATACGGGTCAACTGCGATGTGTTCAGCATCAAAAGCCACACTACAAGAACTGGACAAGGTGCAAAATCAAGCTCTTAGAGTCATCACAAGAGGGATGAGATCAACTCCTATAGTAGCAATGGAGAAAATGGGGAGGACACAAGCACTGAGAGAACGCAGAGATACGAAAACACTAATACAAGCAGAAAAGTTCCTCAGCTTGCCAGGCCACCCTATGAAGAACCAATTTGAAAACTTAGCTATGGGGCGGATGAACAGAAGTAGTTTTATCCACCAGGTCAAACGACTCTGCAGAGAAACCACCTATCTGCCCACAGTTGGTGTCCTCCTGGCAACTATTACAGAGCGAACTCCATGGAAAGATGAACATTGACTATCACTACAAATCCAGACAAAAGTGGGTGGAATATTTGACAAGGAAGAACAGAACAATGTACAGAGTAGAACATCCACTCTCAGCTTCCTTGATGACGAATACCCACAGGGCCTCTGGATCCGAGTCTACACAGACGGGTCAGCACAAAATGATGTTCGAAATGGAGGAGCGGGAGTGTACATAGAATACCCCAATAATACTAGGGACACGGTCTGAGTTCCAACAGGAAAGTACTGCCATAACTATGATGCGGAATTGAGGCAATCAATATAGCAACAGAGAAATTACTAAATACCAACCATGGTACACAATCTGTGGTGCTATTGACAGATGCAAAATCAGACGCGAGGCACTCCTATCTGGGAAATTGCCAGTACTAAGGACACTGATTTCTGAACTTAGCAGTCAGCATAAGGTCACCCATCAGTGGATACCATCCCACTGTGGAGTACCCGGAAACCGAGAGAGCTGATCAATTGCTAAGAAGGAGCAAAAGAATAACAGCTTGATGTGCCCGTTATACACCACCAAAGAAAAGAATAATCAAATCAGTCAGAACCCACCAAACCTGCTCAAGGACGGACACCCACGTTATGGACAGACCAGAAACAATATTTATTCGGCGCCTCAGAACAGGAACAATAGATTACGCAACACATGTATACAAAATTCAAGATTGGTGAATCAGCCATGTGCTACATGTGGACAGTACTC